>QFEU01023495.1:0-10670 GCA_003316345.1 Tricholoma terreum
ACCAAACTCAAAAGGAGCCCATCCAAGGATTCGAAATAGACCTGACCCCAGTCGGCAACGGTACTAGGTGTCAGCAGTCTTAAGGTACGTTAATCCTAAGTACAACCTATGCTCCGTCTTGATCTTCTGCTTACCAAATTCGAGATCTACCCATCCTCTGCTGCCCGAAACCTATTGTGACATATTCAGGTACCAGGACCTCGCTCGTTGCATTCGCTTCGGCGATACTCCATCAATCATTCTAGCTACCCAGGACATGTCGGTGAAGACCTGATCCCGTATCTAAAGGCACAGAAGGATCGACCAGTGAGTTACCGCAAGTAAGGAGCGATCAAATGTCAAAGGCAGAAAGAATCAAGGTGTAAGGATACGAACGTCGTATCTTTCGTATATGTGACTCCATTTGCACAGACAGGGTATACTTAACTTATGGTCCTATGCCCTGGTAAGCTATCGCCGCCGACGAAGCGTCCATAAAATATATGCGCCTAATAAATGGTCCTTGACAGAGGAGTGTGGTATACAAGACAGTAAGCAGCCGATTGCGATGTGGAGCTGAACAAATAGAAAGGTGGTTGTGGTAGGGTGGTCCAATGGCTGAATGCGCAGCGAAAGGCGATTATTGAGGATGATGTGACAAAATGGAAGACAAGTATGTAGGTGCTTCGCCACGGGTTTCATCAAATGTCACCCATGATATGCAGTAAATGCAATTCACCCAGCAGGTTGTGACGCAACACGTGAGACGTATACAGAGCCAAATTACATTTTAAACAAACCAAGTTCGTTCTCAGCAACGCCATGTCACCAACCAACTGGGGGGTACCGCCATGCGTGGTTGCACCGCGACGCGAGGGGGAGAGACTCAGGCTCAGCTCAGGCTTCTAGGGCTCGGCAGCCAGGGCTCGAGGGCTTTGGGCCGAGCCTTGCACATCACTAGCTATCACCTGGACATGCCCCAAAGGTCATCAGCATGCCTAAGCGAATATAGCTGATAGATTTTCCTCCCTTGTGTTTTGGTGCATCATCCAGGTTCCTCGGAACTCGTGGATGCTGCCATCCTCATTTATATGTATAATATTTCTACCAACTGGATTCATATTAAGTGGATTTAGTCACTGAATGCACACCTTAAACGTAGCAAAGTTCTTACAATAAAAGAAGCATAGGGATGGATGCAATATTTAGCGATGGTTACTGTAGACACAAATTGAGCAATGCACCGGCGCCCCGAAGCGATAGCAAACGAGTGAAGTCTTGCTGATAGGCTATCATCTGTGATCGATACCAGGACAGTGAACATCGGACTGAAAATTGTGGATGCCTTGCTGTAGAGGGAGATACGTGTGCAGGGTCAGGCCTGGGGGTGAGTCCCATTAGGTGCCATTATGCCTGCAACAGCCACAAAACGACACATTCAAAGCAAAAATAATTAGTCAACTTACGACATTGCAGGTAGCGCCGTCCTCGGTAGTTCAATCGCGCCACATACCTTATATCCACCCATGGACGTGCTCGAAGGGCGACAAGATCCCACCTTTGAGGCAAGCGAAAGGTCCTGAGTGAGATTTCAGTTGTGACCTTTCGCCTGCATATGACATCAGTCATGTCGGACGCTGCAACAATTTGACGTTCAGAAGCTGATACTGCTACAGTGTTTTCTTGAAAGTGGTTTCCACTTTAAACATCCATAGTTGTTATTGAAAAATTCACAAGATCGGAGCCACGCGTTTCGGGGAGGGAAGTATGGAGAGGATACCGCCAACAGCATCAATAGCATGGATGGCAGCGTATAGACAAAAAAACGGATTGAATAACAACGTACAACGAGATTCTACACATTTCAAGACGTGATTGTCCTTTCATCACCTAGTCACCAATGGGTCCAAAATCTCTGTGCCAACAAGGCGTAGACCGCTCATGAAATTCCGCCGCCATTGAGAATGTATTCAATCGCGGAATGGACGTTTCCACCGGTCGCAAGAAGTGCGCGCACATTCTGCGTTGCGTTGGTAAAGCCCATGTCTTGGAGTTGCTGTTGTGGGAGACGACATCAGTACGTGGGGTCAACAAGCCGGTAGACAACAGTTCGAAACATGGGCATAGAGAAGAGTAGATCTGGTGATCCCGAGCACCACGAAGAGCAGATTAACAAGAACATACAACTGACCTGTAGTTGAACTTGGAATCTTTCCTCTGGCGGCCTCGTGTCAGTTGGTGCCGGTGTTACTCCCCCCACCCCGCCCATCATGGAAATCATCTGCTGCATCGTCGAGGAGTCCATTCCCGATGGACCGCCCGCACCGACACTGTGGGCAGCTGGATTCACGGTGTCTGGGGTGGGCTGTGAAGTGGGACTAGTGTTACCGCTGGGGATGCCTGGAGCAGGGAATCCGCCACCCGCGCCGACACCGCCGAAGGAGTTAAACATCGATGCCATATTAACCATTTGCTGGAGGCGTTGTGGGTCTGATCTATTGTTACGGGGATATAGGGTTTGGGTAAGGGATAACAGGATGAACGTACATCATCTCCCGGAACTGGGGGCTCTGGAACGTAGCTCTTACTTGTGGTGCAACGGCCTGTAGCTGTGGGTTCATGGCGATCACCTGGTCCATGATGGCGGGATTCGACATCATGGTAGACATTTGCTGTAGGAATTGGGGGTTATTCATCATGGACTGCATCTGTAACGAACAGGGAGGAAATTTGGTATTCAACGGACAGAGCCAGGCGGAAAGTAGTAATGTATGGCGTACCAAATTTGGGTCATTCTGGTTCAGTCCCATATCTCCAAACGGGTTCAATCCTGCCATTGCGCCGAAGCCCTGGTGACTGTTGAGTTGTGCGAGTGGATCGGAGGGGTTCTGCCCTGTTTGCATTGAGGGCAGCTGTTGAGAGGCTGATTGTGACGCTGAGGGGCCGCCTCCACTGCCGCCAGAGCGAGCGGCGCCCTTGACCATGTGGATCGTGTGTGAGGATTGAATTTTATATACCGATAACGCATCCCCGTCCTAGATGGATGAGTCATGGCGGACGAAGGACCTTGTAGCGTATCACCTTCAATACACGTCCTAGTCAAGGTCAGGACAGACATGGAACTGGTGAGGGTAGACGCACCAGAATAGATCAGCCGCTGCCGCTCGGCTTCCACCTCGGCTTTCTCTGCGATCGCCTTCTTGAGGTCGAGCACGCTCTTATCAGTCGCAATTGTGATCTGCAATTTCAGTTCGCTGGGACCTACAGTTTGTTGAGCGCTTCTTCACACAGTTTAAGCTTGGAAAGTGTACCTTTGATGTTAATTTGAATCTCCTGGGCTGGAGCTTCGTCGGACATGATGGATTGGTAAAAGAGCGTTAGTATTTGTCCATGTGTCTCAAATCCATCCTCCACCTTTGATCCCGTGATTTATTTAATCGCCGGTTGGCGCGGTCTTTTTCGAGCGCCGTCAGTTGTGTCATATAGGTAGGCGATGGCTCGACAAGGTACTTCAGTACTCAACTCCGAGTCCTTGGACTCGTTTGGCGGGTTTTACTACTTACTAGGAATCCGTGCTGCGCAGGTTCTGATTTTTCAAAACACAGATGCCCTATCCGGCTTGCGACCGGTTGAAGTCACATCGAAAGCAATATGCCTAATTTATACAGTACCGGCCTTGTCGTTCCATGACCGATCCCGACTCAAAGACAACGAGGCGGTCGCCCAAAGGTATGTCCAAACTTCTACGTGAAAGTTGAAACGGCCTTCCACTTCATCATCCCTAGGACCGTCGCAGTTTATCCTCGGTCCATCCTATCGAAATAGTTGAGTGAAACCCACTCACGAATCGCGATCGCTCTAACCAATCTAACCAAAGATTCTGTGCTTTGTGAGCGATTTCAGGTGCTTTGGTAAAAGTACTCTTCCAAGCAGCAAACGATTTCCGGGATCTGGACACAGTGCTGAGTAGGCTAGAGTTGGGAGGCTGTAAGAAGACATGAAGCCATCCAGTGAAGATGACGGTGTTTTTTGGACGTTACTAATTATAGACAGGCGTTCATGGTATGTATCACACATGGTTCAAGGGCCCGTCCTCACCTGGAGAATTGAAACATTGGAAAACAAGCGTGTAATCAATCATTTCCCTCTATTACGCACTCAACACTGCCAGAGTAGGGCCCTGAACCCATCCGGAACGGTCTAGGCAGTCTTCTTGAATTCGCTATGTAGAACACCTTCAGCTAGCGCACGATGCGCCTTTCCGTCCTTGTTCTTGTAGAAAATGATGTCGCCATCTTCCTCGACGAAGCAACACTCTGTGAACGTGCGGTAGAGCGCGCGAAATGTGTTCTGAAAACGAGTGAGTATGAATAAGGCTAGGAGCAAAAAGGACATGCCGTTGAGTCGTAGTTGTAGTCGTCCTTGAGCACTTTCTTGATAGCGTCCGTCACGTAGGGCTGGTTATCTAGAATTGTGAATGCATTACACCCTGGTATCCATCATGGAAGGACGCCATACTCACAAAATGGAATTGAGGAGAAGAGGTGATGTGCGACCTGCCATATCAGCAGCATAATCAGCAAAGGACTTAGATATGGGACAATCGCGTTACTAACGTGGTCGTGAGAAACATTGTGCAAGAAGAAACGCCCAGCCCAGCCCAAGAGCGGCCTATCAACGGTTGAGATGGCTCCGCGGAGAAATGACCATTGCTTGTTGCGGAAGTGTGCCATGGTGGGGTCAGAGTGATGCAGATACGTGAGCATGACAATCCAGTGATTGGCCAGCTGGAGCTCCATGAGTTTGAGGGCATAAAGATGTGGCGGAACGTACGATGTAAGGTACGAAGTAGAACTTGGCAAAGTTAGCAAGTCCGACTTCCCGCGTCCAGAGGTACAGCACACATGACATGACAGTGAGACCTATGTTGGACGCGATGATGCCCTTGCGCTCGTGAGGCTTGAAAAGCGGCGAGGACGGCTGGAAGTGCTGTATGATTGTCATTCATGTCAGTCGTGTATGACGTAAAGAATACAGTGATAAACAGACATTGGTCCCAGGCGGATACATGGGCGAACCCATCGCATTGGTAACGAGGTAGAATTGCCAGCCGACAGCCTGCATGAGGAGCATGCGGAAGAGCGTATAAATGGGCATCTCCCCAAAAACTTCATGATAGTCAGAGAGACGGGCCGAAGACTCTGGTGGTAGATTGTAATCCGTGCGAGTGCGAGGGACAAAGTTTTCGTCACGCTCAATTGACATGGTGGCCTTGTGGTGGGCATGGTGGGTTGAGCGCCATGCATAATACGGGACGAGAATAAACTAAAGCCATGCATCAGATGTTCAGGATCATAGCTTGCGGTTAGGCCGAAATACGGACGGTGTGCAGACTGAAACCGACGAGATGGTTGAGCCAGCTGCGTGGCGAGAGCGTCCCGTGCCCTGCCTCATGGGCCATGCACCACCACCCGGCCAGGATTACACCTTGCCAGTGCCAGTAAAGCGCCCATAAAGACCATTTCACCGCGGATCCGATAGTGGCCGCGACACCGCAGTCGTTCACAAACGAATGTGCCAAGGGATCAATGAGCCATCCGAGCTTGTAAACGGCGACGGCGCAGAGAACATCACGGGCTACATACAGCAGTGCCTTGCCGGTGTTCTTCTCGTGCAAATGTTTCGGAACAGCAGAGTGCAGTTCAGATAATGTAACCTAAGTATGCCACCCTCTGTCAGATCACCGTTACGAGTAAAAAGAGTATATTAGGACTCACGGTGGTGGGCTTGAACGGAGTCTCCATCCGTTTCTTGTATTCAGGCCCATCGCGGAAGAGAGACACTATTGAGGTTACCATACCGAGGCGCTGGTGTACGGAGATACTGAATCAATCCACAGAGGAAGTAAGTTCCTTTGCGGAGAAGGGGGATATGAGGGTTGCCGTCTTAATACGAGAAGCATTTGAGCTCCCAATCGAACTGCATTAAATCCATTGCAGAGAACGGTGATCATCAGCCAATCAGAACAGTCGATCTCGATATAAGTATCCTATAAATACTAGATATATCATTAGCGTAGTGACCCCAAACGAAAGCAGAAACAAACCGACATCGGAGTTAGCCTCCTCGCAACTTATTTGGATGGAAAAACGGCTGTGCAAGTACTCTGTCCCTGAGTGTCACATGTCACTGTCAACTGTTCGCACGTGATCACATACTTTGAGTCTCCATCGGACGTTTGCCTAAGACCACGTTGTGAGGGAAGGGTGGATGGAAGACCATGAAAATATTTGGCCATATGGGCCGGAGCCTAGGGTAAGCAACCATTATGCACAGTTTGAGAGAGTGGTAACTAAAACCGTCCACTGTGACAGTGTGACCTCAAGTTCCACTTTTGGTTACTTGGGTCCACGTCTTTTCATCAGACAAGCTTTCGCAGCTCAATATTCAATGACTGGTGGACTTCCAGTCTAGACCGAAATTCCTACCTCGCAATGAGGGTGACCACGTGATCCGCATGTACGCCTGGGATAAGGCAAGCGTCCCCGAGCCAGTTTCGAGCCCATATCATGTTTTGCTCGAAGCCAGGACCTCAGTCGTGGGCCCCACCTCGCATGACTACCATTACTATGGTAATCAGACTTCCAGAGGCGCAATGAATGCAGAATCCCGAGTGACATTTCGACATCTTCCGAGATAGAAAGATGGCATCCAGATGTTGCTTCGACTCCGATCTGTCAGGCCTCTAGCTCCTAGGTATTGCCTTGATTTAGTGGATTTATGCCTACTTTTGCTAGTCGCACACCATCAGAACCAGGCCATCGTCAGGGTTTGGATACCCCCTACGCGGTGATATAAAGTTTAATACTTCCCCATATCGTTCAATCATTTTTCAATAACCTTTACGGAGTTACGGCAGTACCGTGGGTACCAACCCCACCTTCTTTTCTTATTCATCGTCGTATTCACGTGTTTCGCTGGTCGCGACCGAGAAAATTGGACCAAGTTCTTTCTATTCACCGGTGACACCCTGCGCTCCAGAAGATTACAGCATTCGGTAGTAATGAGATAATGGCGCAGAGTGACACTCAGTTTGGTCTTACTCAGATTGACATTCTGATCCCCTATTGCTCAGCCAGGCATAACCTTACTCAGGCTGTTATCACCTGGCATCGCTCCACAATCATGTTGTTTTCAGAGACAATCTCCCGATATTTTTACCCTTAACATCTATCGATATGCCATCGTCGCATTATAAATGCCCGCACCTCTACGCAGCTCAATACCTGTTATAGATCTTGCTCTACAACACGGGTGTCTCTACCAGGACCAATACTTACGGATAACGAGGATGATCCCCCCGCGTATATTCCTATGCCCTGGTAAATGGACGTGCCTCCTTGTGAAATCCTCATAGTCATTCCGTACCCTCCCGCTCAGGTCGCTCAAGGAGATCAAAACCGTGATTCCCTCTCATCATTTCGTGAGGGATACTCGTCGTGGATTGCTCCACTCCACTCGAGATGCGTGGTCTAGCCACTACTATTGATTCGACTTTTAAATAAGCTACTGTGCGTGAGGCGCTCACCCTAGTTGGTGTAGAATTAGGAAGATGGGCCGCCTTGGTTGGTTTAGTAGTAGGTATTTTACGATTGATGATACTTTTAAGTTCTTGGAAACCCCCTTGCGTGACTGGTGGTTTCAACTTTCAACTTGAAGGCCTCTGGCATCTTTACTGGCATATTTGACGTTATTGGGCACGAGGTTTGACTTCTGATCCTTCTGTTCAGGCCAGATGCAGATAACCAGGTCTGCAGTGCGGGCATGGAGCTTTCTCGGACCACACTGGCAGGATAGTTAATGATATGCTCGGTTTTATACGCCGCTGCCAGTGCAGGATGGTACCTTCAAGTTCCGTCGTTCTCGTTTTCCGACAATCGCATGCTAACAGGTAATTCATACCTTCCCCTGGACTCCTTACTTTCCTGGAAACTCTCCCATCACCAACACTCTAATCACGCCTCCATGGAGCACGACGAAGTTTACGTTCCGAAGACACGCAGTCGTCATCCCCGAGAAGCCAAACAGTCACATCGATTGGACAAAATGTTCGGCGATACTCCGAGTCCCCTTTACGCGCTCTACATGCTTATCAGGCAACAGGTCTTGGAGTTTCCTGAATACCTGCGTGCGCTAATAGTCGATCATAAGGAATCGTCATTTCTCGTTGACCGTTGACCCACTAGGGCTGCATACCGTACCGTGGTCGGTGACCCGTCCGATGGGTACGGCCATACAATCAACGGTCAGGTGACGGGTACGTTCACCCGTCCACCGTCAAGTCTGATTGAGAGAGCCCCTACGAGTACGGAGCCAGCGAATTCCGAGTCGATCTTGATGGACCTCGGAAGTTGTAGCGGGCGTTTTGGTGATAATCGATCATCTGTGCGCCAGCGTCAAGTCATAGTGTTTCACCGTGTTGGACTGTGGGGAAACTGTGTGCATTCAATTGCGACGTAGAAGAAAACGATGACAGCCCGAGGGTAGATGGGAAGGACGCAGTTGAGCTGGGCACCGTAAACACTTTCAAGGGGACTTCGGTTTTGTATGGTTATGCATCTGCATGCGGCTGCTTAAGCAATCCTTGATAATTAATCATCGTGAAGATTCATAAGTGGCCCAGTACGCGAACATAACCAGCTTTGGAAATACATGTAAAAATACAACTGAAGAATGACTTTTCAGCTTACAATCGAATTCAAGAGAAAGGCGTCGGATACATTCCAGGCAGTCGAAATCCAGTGCTTCCTTTCGCTCTACTTTCCACTCCTCATTCCTTCAAATTCCCCTACAAATTCTTTCATCGCATCCATCGTCTCTACCAAATGCGCATACGTCACGTTTACTCCCCTTCCTCTGGCCAACGAATGCGCAGTCCGAACCGCGTTCTTGATCTGACGCCCATTCACTTCCCTGGTGGCCAGCTCCGAAATCTGGCTATCCGTCACCAAATGCTGCGCCCCGGCTTTCGCTATGAATGCCTTCCAAACCTGCATCTTTGAGGCATGGGAGAGTTGCTGGAAGTGTAAGGCGACGTGTATGCGAGAGAGGAAGGCTTCGTCGAAGGCTTGCACGCGGTTGGTGGTGAGGAAGAGAATGCCTCTGTAGTACTCGACGTGTCGGAGGCTGTGGATCCTCAGTTGAGTCTCTTTCGATGTACGAGATAGATAAAATGTCTCACAAGACAGCTACCATGGCATTACGCTCTAAGTCATGGAGCGAACGTTTCTCAAGAAATACATCAGCCTGCAAGCGTTCATCACCATCAGCGATTCTGGGCTTCTTGAAAGACGGACTAGTATTTACCTCATCAATCAACACGATAGCCTTCCATGCGGTCGCAACATCGAATATACGCTCGAGCGCCGTGTCCAAATCTGCCGCCTTCGTGCCCAAATCCCCGCCACCAACGACGTATAGTGGGCGCTTAACATGTTCACTTGTGGCTTCTGCAGAGAATGTCTTGCCTGTTGAAGCGCAATAGGAGGATGTCAGTCAGTACTGATACAATACCAACCGGGGACCGGAACGAACCAACACCAGGCGGCCCGAATAAGTTGACGACCAAACCATGTCCCTTCCCCTTGATGAAATCATCGAACCCAAGTTCTTGGTGGTGCGCTTCAACAAGAGATTGCAGAAGGTGCTTCCGGCCAGGAGGTAGCACTAAATTTGCGAATGCGTCTTCGTTCCAATCAACATCTTGGATTTTCTCAGTATCGAATTCCACTTGCAGATAGAAGTGTATGAGTAATCCGTAGAAGAGAAAGTCGAACGAAGAACTCACGCCAAACTTTGTCTGAAAGACTAAACCCATATACAACTGTCGAGGTGAGAAGAAGTTCTTCTTCGGATAGATCAGCATTCTTCGCAGCATCCGTCGATTTTGAGGTTTGGACCAACGTGCCTGAGAGGCATGAGTTCAGCAATGGTAAAACATCCTACGACCAAAGGGCAAACCGTTCGCAAATTGATTCCCAGTCACTAGTTGACCGGTTGGCGTATATTGTGGAATGATTTGTGGCAGGTAGGGGACTGGAGAGTCATTTGGATAATCGCCAGGGTACATCTGACGATGCATGATGTCTTGTTCAAATTTTGAGGGAACCGGAATGGGGAATTGATAGTTCGAATTGAGACGACGGAAGGTAGCTAGAAACGCCGGGTATCAGATATGCCAGAAGTGATGATGTAGCGTTTTCGAACCTGCGTCAACCATGATCCTGCCCTTGACCTATCAAAGACAGTGTTCAACGAAAGCATGAAAGAAGAAAAAGTGAGTATGCACGTTATGCTTTACGACTTTGTCCCCAAGCTTGAGCGCCGCAATTCCACTGTACTGTTTATGATGCACATCGAGAAGACCGACCCACTTTCTCCCTCTTTTAACCAATGCTTCCCTCAATCCTTTCTCATCCGGATGATACTTCAGTGGATACGCATCCAGGGTCCGTATGCCCACTGTTCCTTTAAAATATTTCAGCATGATCACGGTCTGCACGTGGCCTATCGCAACCGAGTCGACTTGGTGCACGAGGTCCACGCTCTCACAGGTGAGCTGGTACATTGGGGTGCCATTGATACATGTGCGTGTGAATGAGATGAGTTTGAAGAGCCGAGGATGTCCTGTA
>QFEU01023508.1:0-13166 GCA_003316345.1 Tricholoma terreum
TCGATCGTGTAGGAGTAGCCGATCCATAACGTACATATGTGGACGTTAATATGTACTTTAGGGGTCGTACTTACTCCATATCATCATGTACCAATCGCTATATTACGCTTCCACGTCCATAGAATATGCCTATCCAGGGCTCACGGGGATTATTGAAGGCCGTGCACCCCTGACGTTCCATTGACAGTTGTGACATCCAGAGTGAGGCCTAGTGAAAACAGGGGTTACGAGAAATGACCCAGTCCACCAGAAATTGGGAGAAAAATATTAAACAATTCAGGTTCGTCAAGGAATTCGAAAGAAAAGAGCGGCAAATAAATTGGTTCGAGGAACAAAGTGGAAATGGGAATGAAATTGGCCGACTACAGTACATAAAAAAAGAAGAGCACTGCGTGACTGGACTTACCCAGTAAGGCAATAGAGACCTAGCACCATCCGATCGGTAAGGTTCCGGTGGAATTGCTCCTTCACATTATGCATGCAGTAAAGTAACGGAAAACCGATAACTGCATCTATCTATTGCAAAGCTCTTCATTGGTGTGTCCATCTGTGACGTGAACAGAAATTAACGAGTGAAGGGGTAGTTTTCCTGAAGACGTACAAAATCCACACGTATCCACTCCTACAAAAGGGATGTGAAAGTATAATGCCCTGAAAATCAAGGGAGGATCGATTGCAGAAGAGCGTCACTTAAATTTCCACACGTACGGTCAGAATGTGACGGAGATAAGACCATAGGCCAAAATTCAAGTTGTCTCCTCACTACTAACGGGTTAGCACGAGGATTAACCTGATGTCCTACCTGGTGGTTAATGGCCAGTCCATCTCCCAGGCAAAGTGAACGTTGAAGGTTGCGGACCTGAGGCCTGATCAAGGGCCGCTTCTCCGGCCAGATCTCGCAGCGCAAGATATTCCGCTTTTTCCTCCATCAGGCCCCCGTAAATAACCCATGAGCGTCTACGATAGCTCGTGCTGGCACGTCAACTTGGTTGGTTGCCAGGAGTTGGACAGAGAGAGTCGATCATTTGTTCCTGAAATCGAATGCCGTAAGTTTCCCCAATAGTAACAAACAAATTATTATATGGCGTAAGGGTGGGGGGCGTTTCGATCGACCGCTTTGCCCCCCTGCACCAAGCCCAAGTTTCGTTAATGATTAATGAGGGCAAGTCAGGGCGGCACGTCAGTGTTCCATTCACGGTTAAATTTTCGCTCAGTCCAAGTGCCTTAAGTTGCTTGCGGCCGCATATTCTCATGATGCTCGGAAAACAGCGGAATTAGCGCAGGCCTTACCGATACCAGCGCTCAATTTATCTTATCCAGAGAGCTTGGAATTTAATATGTCACATCGAGCGAACGTGGCCCAACAATGCTAATCCACTTTGGAAAGACAATAGGCCAATCACACCACGCTCTCGCCCAGGATCCATCGGAGAATGAGCTAGCGCCGTTCATATCTAACCCGGAGAATTCCACCCCGGCTTCGTCCCAATTTCGTAAAAGTTCTGTCCACCACTGCTGCGTATTGTCCTGAAACCAGCCTAGGTCACAGGATACCTGGTTGATGACCAAATTGTTACTGGCAGGTCCAAACACCTCGTGATGCGATAACGAACGGTAGCCGGGCCAGACCCTCCACACGTATTATGACCATCAGGGTCAGTGATGAACACGCCACTGCAGGTAGGTGGAATCAAGTAAAAACACCCAAGAATAGACGTACCGCTCGACACCTTCGTCATATGGACGATGCTGCAATCATGCATCAGCGCTCGAGCGTTTACGTTTTGACACCTGGGTCTTACTGACTCGTTTAGGTAGCACTGCACCGATGATGGGGATATCTGAAAAAAGAAAGTTCAACTAATGGTTCCCAGATAAAGTAATGTTAAGTTAGTTGTGACGATGCGAGCCCCAAAATTGGGGCGAAAGAAGGAATTCGTAGACTCTGACAGGAGTCACTCACAAGCTCCCTCGTGCAAGCATGCCCTGCTTCTCCAGGAGAGGTTACTGGATCAGACGTGAAGTCACGAACTGATAGGGATCAACACCGCTCCATATCACTAAATCCGGGTCAGGTGAGCAACATAGCAAAGATTGAGACAGCGCCTTCCAATGGAACATGAACGTTTCGTGTGTTAATCCATGAAATCACCTACCAGATCTTAGAAAATTATTAAATGATATTATCGGGATGCGTTACCTGCGCATGTGAGATCCGAAAGCTCAAGCTTCAAGCAGGGAGCCATACCGGGAATTCGATCAATTCCCCATATTTCTCGATGATACTAGTATGACTTGGGCCAGAAGAGAAGCAGAGCCTGAGGTCGAGGACTCCTATCATTCTGTACTCATCCAGGGACATCGAGCCTCGAGTAAGAAGCAAACAGTAGCTGCATGGTGTACACATAAGTGTATCATGAGACAATCCTGGTATCGGTACCTCATGAGAAATATGCTGTGGGAATAGCCATAGGAAGTGGATGAGGCATGGTCAAAACCGTGCTCGAGGTACATCGTGTATGATCCGTATTCAAGTCTAAGGGGTCGACCGGTCAAGCACTCAGACTGGAAACTTCTCCGTCATTTTCACTCACAAATTCTTGTCGCCGAGAGGCGCTGACGCGGCTTGCCCGCATCGTTGGAATGGTTTCCTCCCTTGGGAAAGACGCAGGCAACTTCCCCGAGGCCGTATACACCAGCATCGTACGGGAGCGATGATGTCAACCAGTAGAGAAATCAAACTGAGGTGAGTCGAGTGCTACAGGATGAAGTCCCACCTGAAGATATTGTTTCTCAAAAACTAAGGGAAAGGCATCGCTGGTAGCATCGACAATGACTGAACCTGTTAGAACTTAGGGAGCCAATTCGTTCGGGTGTAAAAAATCTGAGATGCCAGCTGTGATTAACGAGTAATCCAAAATGAAAATGACGATGGTTCGTTGTTAAATATCGGATGTCCATAAGGGAGGCTGGGAAATCACTGACGGTGGAATTGTGAATTGATTTCCGACTGTTGTAAACATAATGTCAAGACAAGGATATATATCAGCAGAGGATCGACAACTATACCGTGCTAAGTACCTCGTACTAATCATGATGCGTCCACCCAAGTCAACCGAATCCAGTGTATAGCCAGCCTGAGCCAAGTTTTGAATTGGTTTGAACGGAGGTTCCATTCAGAGATATCAGGTGTGGCGGGTTCTGGGTTGCTATATTGCGCGGATAACTTCAAGGGATGGTATGCAAGTAGTAGTCATAGCTAGAGACCGAATTCCGAAGAACCAGTTGTGAGATCAACTTAACAAATGCGTGTCAATTTGAATCTGATAGGATCAACTTTGATCACCATCTTCCCTTCTATTCTCAATCGCTGGGCTTCAGTGTACTCGAGAGCCGTCCCTGGTGCTCTTGAGTGAAGGTTCGACATGCAGTGTGATCGCAAGAAATATATATATATTCATTGTTCAATAGCGAGCAGTAGCACGGCAAGCTGCGCAAGTCTTACGTAACATCCATTTCAACTGTTCGCTGCGTAACCTTCCGTCACGAACAATGGCAAGGCGTAGCAATGCTTCGATCGACATTGAAGCTGCCGCTATCAAAGCACAACTGGAACTTCTGGGAAGGCAGGAGGAAGAATTTGGGAAATTGCTTCACGATATGGAGAGGCTCAAGGAATCCGTGTCGGCGGAGAAAAAGACACTAATGGCGAAGGCCCTGGAACTCGAAGCGGAAAGGCACCCCATACACTGGCTTCCACCGGAATTGCTTGCCCAGGTCTTCCTTATGTTGGTCGACTTCATGAAAAGCAACGGAGGCTTACCAGACGATGCCCCGACAGTGTATCACCATCCTTCTGTCACCATCTCCCACGTCTGCCAGCGCTGGCGCAGCATAGCCATATCGATACCTTCACTTTGGTCTTGTCTTGCATACCATGGTACCGTATGGCAGGAAGACATGCGTCCAACGTTTATCAACCGTTCAGGCGATACTCCTCTTTACATCATGTATAGTGCCCGTCCAGACGTCCATATTGCTGGCGAATACCGTAATGTGTCACTGCTGTTCGATGATCTGGACAGTCATCTGGAACGGTTACAATCCATTGTTTTGCAGTGCAGAGATGTTCGAGCGATTGAACGAGCAGTGCATGTATTGAACCGCGCACCATCTGAATTCCCTCGTCTACGATGTCTAAACCTAGCCATTATATCAACCTTCGCCTCATTTTCATCAGCGCGCTCCCTGCTAGAGAATAACCTGGATACTGCGCCCAAGGCCTCCTTGACGTCAGACATATCGAGTTGGAGCAATTTGAAGCACCTCAAGTTGACCGAAGTCCCGCTGTTCAGCTTGCAGAGTCACTTTCTTGCCAATCTCACTACCCTGGTTCTCAGTTTCCGGCCTGTCCACAATGGGGCTCGTGCAATCACCAATCGTTATCGTCTTCGGATGTCATCATTATGTTCGTTCCTGGAATCCGCCCCGCACCTCGAGGATCTCACCCTTGCCAACACCGTCCCCTACTTTGATACTGTTCTCCATAGTGATATGATGAGCACTGTCAGTTCGGATATAAAGATCCGCTCGCGTGTCCTACTTCGTCACCTGAAAAGATTCGACTGGACTTATCCGTACGCCCTGGATGTCCAACAGTTTCTTCCCTTCTTCGATATGCCAGCCCTAGAACAGGTCGACTTGTGGGTCGAAGTTGATCGGGGTGCTTGCACTCCTCGTCGGCCTACAGTTCCTTCGAGCCCGCCTGAATCCGCAGTTCCTGGGGGGCAGGATTACCCTTTTCTGCGAAACTTGAGCCTGCAGTGTGCGAGGGAGGAAACTACGTCCACAGTGCTGCGTAAATGCACATTTCCAATGCTTGAGAAATTCGAACTTATCAATGCGGATGTAACCGCAAGGACTGGTGATCAACCGCTGCCACAGATGCCTCGCCTTGAATCGATTTTCCGAGATCCTCGCCTTCCTTACCTAACGCACCTCACTCTGTCTCACTTCGAAATTTCGCAGGAGCTCTGGAGGGCAGAAGCGATGTTAGGGTATATGGCGGTGCTCACGTCTTTGTCGCTCGATAGCTGCGCTGGTGTGAGGGTATTGGTTACAGGGTTGGCAGCCAAAGCCATTGGAACTCTTGTACACACATCAGAAGGCACAAAGATAAGACGCAGCGTTAAGTTTTGCCCTCGCTTCGAAGCTCTGTCTCTGTGGGGATGCGAGGACGTGGACATTGATGATCTTCGAGGGCTTGTGATTGCCAGAAACAGGCATGCTGAAGAGGAGGTAGATCCAGATTCTTTGGATATGGCATTAAATGCGTCAGGCACCCACTGGTCTGGAGACGAGGTCGGAAAATCACAGGAAGCAGGGGTGGGAAGGACCATCAAACCGCTGAGGAAATCTCGCCTTCAACGCCCTGGATCTGGCTTCGACCATTCTACAATATCAGCCGCATCCCAGCCTTCAACGAATATCTTGTCGACCATAGTTGCCATGGGTGAGGCCTCCCGACCAGCCGTCGTTAGCTTTATTCGCATAGTGGACTGTCCTTCAATTACACAGGAGGAAGCATCGACCTTGAAAGGTCTTGGCGTCATAGACGTTGTATGCAGCTTGTAGCTAGGCGAATAAATAATAATCACGCGTCCTAGTCTGACCGTTGCTCGCAAGCTTCCACTCAACTAGGCTGGTGGGAGGTTCATGGCTTAGTGTACCTATCACCAGGAGCCAAGGGAGTATACAACACTGCGCATTCTTGACCCTGATACGGTACCCGACGGCTATATATATGTTACATAGAAGTGTTGGAAGATATCACGATGTAAGTCCTTATAATGCATAGCTGATCTAAGTGTTCCAAACACTACCCGTCTCAGGATGCAGACGCTGGAAGTGATGCTATTATTAGATGAAGAAAGGGCTAATAAAAAGCTTACGTCTGGTGGTATTTCTATATTAGTTAGCGCATTTAGTACACCCTGGAAACTTGGCGTCAGTCTATTTTGAACACAACCTATGGCAAGCAGATCCAGCAGGACGGGGGGCTTACCATTCCTGTCCAATTTTCAAGTTCGGACACCTGGTCGGGAGTAATGAAAGCCTGCGAGGTGCGAGAAGCGAAGACCATCTGCGCGGCAGCTGCCCTGATTACGGTGTCTCGTAAAGCGATGCGCGGAGTAAGTATTGGACCCGAAGGAGACAAAGGCTGAGATATAGTCGGTTTTACAGGACTAGTCGTAAGAGGCGGCGCAGACGCTGAACCTGCGAGACTTCCGCCACTCCAACAAGCGGCGAGATGATATAGGTGAAATGTTTCCATCTGTCAGAAACTGATGATCAGGCGAGACTTATATATCAGAACGGACAACTTATTCCTACCTCCAAGGTCGCTAAATCGGGTGTTGAGTCTTGCAAATTCTGGATGAGATCTGCGTTCTGATCAGGGAAGGACGTCTGCCTTCCCTGTGAGGAATAAAAACTACACATCGGAGACCAGTGAATAGATCAAATCCATAATCCATCATGAAGCAGACCTATCAGCAGAGGCATTGACTGTACCCCCAACAATAGCAGCCGTGGAACCGGCCGGCTTAGCAGCCGTTAGAGCCTTGAGGACCTGTCCAATCGATCATGCAAAGAGGCACACGTCAGGATCCGAACTCACCTCACGGTGAAGGATAGGGTCTGCAGGCACCTACCCGTATGAGTGCAAATAGAGAATAGGCGGTGTAGCGACCCACTTGTTTACTTATCCTATAAGCAGGTTCAGGGCAGTCACCCGGATCCAAGAAGTCGAAATCTACATTTCGGCTGACGGCCACACTAGACTTTGGCACGACAATGGTCCCAACAGGCACATCCGTTAGAGCGCCACAGGATCCTAGCCTTAACACCGAAGTTGGTCAGATGTAAAATATCTCCAATGTCCAGCCAGCTCACCTGACAATAGCAAGGTCACCGCTCAGACATTCTCGCACTTCTCGCACAAAGAAGTCCATATTCGGGCTACCCATTCCTATGCTTACTATGGATATTGGTATACCTTTATAACGACCCGTGATTGTCAGGAAGCCTCGTTCAGATGAAAGGACAAATGATCTGGAAGACACATCCAGAAATGTGGCAATAGCCTTGGCTCGAGAGGGCGATCCAACCGTTAGCTGTCGGCAATGAGTCAAAGATACCACTTTTCGATTGTAGGCCATGCTCACGATTCGATTAGCTACTTCTCCTGGCCGCAACCCAAGATGATAAACGCGTTGATCTGCGGTGCGAGGGAAATCTGCATAAAAAGATCGCTCAGTTTTTCATCTCTCCGACTAGAGTCCCTGGTACTACGACGCACTCGCATCTGTCAAAAGATCTTTCATGGCGATACTATGTCGGTTCTGTTCCTCAGGATCGGATCCGTCCGTATTATCGAATGTCACACAGTCACACAGTGACTCATTACAAGATAACCAAATGACATTAAACCCAAAACGTAGCCGTTATTGTAAGACTGCAAGATATTGCTTGCAATAACATTCCGATCACCTGGACTCCTCTCCTTCTCCACGCACGGAATAGTCCTAAGGAGAGTGGCCACGAGTCTACCAAAAACTGCCGAAACCCGCTATTATAACAATATGTTGTTTTTCATACCTACAAATGGTGAGCAGCTTTTCGGTTGTTTGCAAGTTTTTCTCGATGTTGAATCTTCGACTCTCTTTGTCCCACACACTGGCAAGCGGCAATGACAGCTTATAAGCCTTAAACAGGCGTGTCAGGGCCGTTGGTTTTTCTCACTGTGCATGGAGCCACTTTGGAGCCTGGACCTTTGATGTAGTTCTTCTGTACCCCCTGTGCCTGATTACGATCGATCATTTCTCCTGCAAGACGCATGTCGAATGGCTTCATGACATTGGCACGAAACTCGAGCAACATATGACACTGGCTGGCTCAGGTGTTCTGCTGCCACTCAATTATTGTATACGATGGCACTCTCAACACGTCGTCTCCTGAAATTCGTACAGCAATTCTTTGCCTCAATTTCTGGCTTTCTCCGACCGCCGTTGATAAGGTTCCGGAAATCGTGCATCAAAAATACGTAGGTGATCACGAGAACAGGATAAGTTACCGTTGATCTGGCAGGGTATCAATGAAGAACTCGAGGTTGGGTTCAAGCTCTCTGTGTCAAATCGAAGGTGAAAAATGATGAGAGCGCCAAGACGCCGTGCTCAATGCTGGGAGAGGTTCAAGGTTTACTATGATCATGGATGCACGCACCTTGGATGTTGGACCGTGACCCACGCCACGCGGCGAACTCCATTCGTGAGTCAATGCTAGAATGCTCTCCGTCGAAACTGACAGCCGCTCCACCCAGTAGCTCAGGTCCATGGACTTATCAGATCTACACCCTCCTAGGAATCGGTATCGAACGGCGGTCAACACGTCAATCGCGCCAATGCGTCTTTTCACTCCTGAGCGGAAATTTTGTGTGCCTTGTGTTCGATGCAGCTTGCTGGCAAATTTAGACTCGTCGTATGAGCATAAGTTTGCCCGCTGGTCAGACCTCCAGGTGCGACCACTCCTCTGGGTCCTCTCCGGCAACCAATCTAAGGAGTTTGACTCTGAGCCGCCGACAATACGTAACCGGATAGCATCGGGTAGTCCGTGCTCCTCGGAGCCGAATAACTTATCGAGGATGCGCCGAAGTCCCCACAAGGCATACTAGATTTCAAACCGATAGATGATCGATGATGGTTGACAGGTATTTGGTCTGTCTCAGATCTGTTAAACAATCGATGACGATTTTTTTAGACAATTTCGCGCTAATCGAAAAATGTTTATCGGAACTATTATTGTCTATTGATGGATGGCAGTGACCCTTGTTTACGGGAGGTACCTCTCATCTCCTCGCGACGGCGTCACAGTGTTCTGGAAACCACTAAGATGAACGGTGACATTTCCTGAAACATACAGCGATTGCTTTGCCGATTTTGGGAATTTGAGCGCTAGGTCATTTCTTTTTGTTCGGAGCTAGCCGTATCTGGCCAAAGTTCCGGCGGGGATAGTATCAGAATGACTAGCGAAGTCGAAAATTCTTGGGCAAAATTCGAGGATGTTGACGGTGCCTGTGAACCCTGCGTTACAAGGGCTGATCAGAGTGTTGACCAGCGTCATATGCATATCATGGGTTTTTCTTGCATTTCAACCACAGTTAGGCAATCCGAAGGGCGAGAGAACACCGCGTCTCGTTCTGCCGTCCATCTGAGACCTGTGCCCGTCCCGATCACCGAGAGCAGAATCTCTTTCTCCCTCTTTCTCTCGTCGCTGCTGCTCTTATTTTCAAATGAGCATTGCCTTCTCACATGGCGCGGATGCGCACGTGCGGCCAGCACGTCGCACGAATTTCCACGCAGGTCGACATAACGGACATAACGACCAACGCTCAGTGTCTGGTCCCGACGAAGGTAGATACGCGTCGTTTCCAGACATGCTGAAGGGCGAGGCGGATAGCGATGGTCAGTTCTTTCCTCTGTGCAACATTTCAATCCACTCAGCAGCGCTTTAGATGAAAACTTGACACTGACATCACAGACGCTGAACGCTGATGGTACACCAAAAAGGCCAATGAATGCGTTCATGATATTCGCTCGGCGACGTCGCCCGCAGGTCTCGGCAGCGAACCACTCTATGCGCACTGGAGAAATTAGCAAGATTCTGAGCAAGGAATGGAACACCATGCAGGCGGTAATTATAAATTGCGACCTGTAATGGCAAGCACCTGATACGACTGTATCGCATCAGATAGAGAAGCAATTCTATCAGGATCAAGCGAAGCAGCTAAAAGACTCGTTCAACACGAGATATCCAGATTATGTCTATCGACGTCGACCAAACAACTCTCGCAGGAAACGGAAGCCAGATGGCGGAGGAGTTCGGCAGGTGGATAAGCCAGTCCCGCTGGATATGGGAGACGATGGTACAGGTCTGGGAGATGCGGGAGAGTCGCTCACAGACCCTGAAGATACCCGGTCCAGTTCAAGCGAGCTACGTGAAAACAGCTATAGTGATACCAGCAAGTTCACCTTCTCTCACACTCGGCCGTTTTCCTATGCGTATCCTATGACAGACCATGGACTCCATTCAAATGGAAGTCATGAAGGCGGCTTCTTGTATGGCCAGGATACCTCCAGTGCCGGCAGATCGTCCCATAATCTACCACTGTCGGCATCTGTTGCGCCGGCCCCAGTTCCCCATCCTCCGCCATATACCTACGTTCAACCCCGCTCACATTTTGACTCAGCACCATCATTCGGGCCAGATTATAGTCACGAAACGTATGAAGCTCCAGTCGCTCGCCCTGTCCCTTGGCCACTGGGAAATAGTCACGACCGCCCAGCAGCGCAGAAGCCCCACTCCTCAACATCAGCTAATCGTTTGGCTTGGAACTGCCCATCCCTGACGTCAAGTAGTCCTACGTTTGGCACCACATTTCTCCCCAGCTATGCGCTCCCGACGCTCGGTTCACCTTTCTACCCAAGCCAAGCACAATCTGAAGGTTCTACTTCCACATGTTCACCGCACCCAAACTCTGCCTCTCAGTCGCCCTTCATCTCTGCCCATGTGCAGCCAGCGTCTTCGCCCAAAATAGACCATGATAACTCCACATACTCCACCATGTCATCCTCTAGTCCCACTCAGGCTAGGGCAACCCTCGGCAGGGATATGCCTTCGTATTCCGGCCGTAATGCTAACCAGTATTTTTCGCATTTCGCACCCCAGCCACACCCTTCACCTCCAGGTTCGGTGCTGGGTACGCAGGTACATTGGTCAAGGGACTAACCCAAGTACTACGTACACTTTAAGTTACTAATGTATTTTTTCCTGTGTATACTGTACTCACCATTGAAGGGCCGGGGATCTCGTTTCGTCGAGCTGTTCTATATCATATATCGCTTCGTGCGGAATGCCAAGATGCCGCCGATGCAACTTAGCCTCGAGAGTCGCATCGCAATTGCTGATAGGTAGGATCGCCGTGAAATGCCTATTGCAAAGTCTCGTCACTCGTGAAACATGCCAGCTTCCTGTTAAAATTATCAGTGAGAAGTCCACGCTGGCAAATGTGAAGTCCCAGCCTGTTGGTGGTTGTTACTAACGGTAAGTCTGTGACTGATTGACCCAAGTTGAAGCATTACATGCGTCTCTATTCAACGTGCTCAAGCTGATGTTTAATTTGTAACCTAAATCCATTTGTGCCGGACTCTGTTTCGACAACCGTCGAAAGTTTTGGATAACAGAGCACGCCATCTGTGGTACGTCGCCGCAGAATGAACCAGACATATTTCTTTGTGAATTTCAGGGGTGCAGCTACTACTGCGAAGTCCTCAGTCCCAACAGACGGAGCACTGCCATCCCACCTACAATAAAGCTGATATCGAAGATCTAATGAATGTGGTGGTGCTCCTCTTTGGTTATCCCCACCGAGTCGTATGGCACAGTTGGCCCGCGAAGGACGGTGCCAGAGTGTCAATGCAAAGTTGCAACGAAATGGAGCCAAAACTGTAGACTGAGCGATTTTCAAACGGCCTGATACAACATTAACTGTACCATGCTAGTACGACATATCCAGGTTTGCCTTCCGTTTGTCTCTTGTCCTGTGTGTGTGAACATCCAGTTTGGGTGGATGGGCCACATGTCAGTAAAATAAATGGAAATAATCATCACACACGGCGTTGTCAAAGATACCTCACGCTGATGATCGGCGATGTCGGACACTAAGATATCGGTGATGTGGAGGAAGTTGAATGTTCATGCATATATATGTGGGAAGGGCATTGAAGGCGAGCAGTAAATGCTCTTTAGTAGATTTCAGATAACTAGCTGGAAGATGAAAGAATTTTGAACGCAATGACGTCCAGATTAAGGAGGCTCGTACTTTCGGAACAGGGTGAACCGTAGGTGTGGAGCGGATCGCAAAGTGGCCATTGATCGTATTATGAAGCTTCTGCGGATGTTTGCGTGACAAAAAAAGATAGGTAGTCAAACACCACGAAGGGGGATCTGTAAAGTGGCGTAAATCCAAAGAATGTTCTGTGGCAGGGCGGGGATCGCGTGGTTCATCCTATGCATCTTAGACCTTGACGGGGCTCGAATGGCTGAAATCACGATAACTGCCCTGGCCGATCAAAACAGTGATTGATCGTCGTGTGTCGAGAGTTCCGAAAAAATGTAGCACCGGAGACAGGGACATAATGTATGGCTATCGCTCAGTTGCAACCAGATGTGACCGGAGCTACGAGACAACAACGTGACGGGCAGTCTGCACAAAAGAAACGCCAGCAGCTTGTCATGTCCGACGAGGCCCACATAAGACTAGGACTAGGGTGGATCCGAATTTCTATCTGCACTGCTGGGTTGGGTCAGCACGAGGATGAGCTTCTGTAGGAATGTTATCGGAACGTTATGGAAAGAAGCCAGATACTTACTATGAGTACCACAAAATCGTTCTCTGCTAATGCTAGCATACCAAAGTGGGTACTGGGCAAAGCAAAGTGAAAAAGCCCCGAAACCTTAACAATAATCTCGTTGTGTTGCATTCGGATCCTTCCGGCTTCTGCTCCAACAGGTCCCGATCATGCATAGAGTTGCATAGCGAAGCATTTTGCAGTGTTGCCTGCATAATCATGCGCCATTTGTCAGGGACTCGCTCGAGACCTACAGTACATATGAAAATCAAGCAAAAATCTGGGGATACTGGGTGACTTCCCGTAGGATTTGGAAACCCAGATTATTTTCCAAACCATAAAACGGGGTGCCATATCGGAGTGCGAATGGAGAGATCAATGTTCAGATGGGAGTGCAGCCGAAGATGAGGGGAGCATGCCGACGTCATGATTTTGCTGGATTTGGGTTAGGTTGACATCGCTTAGCCGTCGGAGAGGTTTAGAAAGGAACTTACAACTAGAGAGGGGTGCCCCGTCCAGACTCGACGCCTTCGGAGTGCGAAATACTTTCCGGGGATCTCCGTATCACCCATCACGTTTAGAACTACAGTCGCGGACAAACAAACACAACAAAAAATTTGGTCGGATTATGGACACTGGCTCACATGTCAGATTGTCCGTTTTAACGCATGAACGATGTATTTAGGACCTATTGAGTTG
>QFEU01023528.1:0-10990 GCA_003316345.1 Tricholoma terreum
AACATTCAGAAAAATCAAGGATGCGAAAGATAAAGATGCTGCAGATTTGTTCCTGCAAAAGATTTTGCCCTTGTCAGGTCGCTTCACCTTCCCGTCGCGGCCATTGCTGATTCGCAGAGTCACAGATTTCCTCCAGTTTTCCACGGCTGGTTTATTGAAACCTTCCCAGAACCTACAGCCTGGCTCGCAAGTAGGCTATCGTACGGCCGGACCGCAGCTGTGATGTCCATGGTAGGGTTTATTCTAGGGTTTGTGTCCTGTATGTTTTTTCTCTCCTCAAGTTTCTGATTTTTCGTTCTTTCCAGGCTCGGTGATCGGCATTGCGAAAATATTCTACTTGACGTCAATACGGGCGATGTCGTTCACGTCGATTTTAACTGCTTGTTCGAGAAAGTTGGTGTTGTCAATCCTGTAATTCCTTTCCTGGTGTGACATTGAACAGGGAAAAACACTGGAAACTCCGGAGCGAGTTCCTTTTAGGCTCACGCAGAACATGACAGATGGGTTAGGGGTCACGGGCATCGAAGGTGCGACAAACTTTTCTATACTTTAATCTTGAACTCAGCCTGCATATCTGTGTAGGCGTGTTCCGGATTGCATGTGAGGTCACTATGCAACTCCTACGAGACAATAAGGATTCATTGATGAGTGTATTGGACGCATTCATTCATGATCCCCTCGTGGAGTGGGAAGATGAAAGGCGTAAACTGGTAAGACTACATTTATTCTTCCAACTCTTGTTAAAGGAAATATTAAGGAACGAGACCGGCGTAATCAAGTCAAGCAATCCGAAAATCTTCGTATGCTTGCGAAGAATGCTTTGAATCCGATTGAGAAAAAGTTGAAGGGAATATACTCTACGAGTAAGGAGAGACAGGAGAAGGAGATCTCAACGAGCAACCTAGTTCAGATGTTGATCCAAGAAGCAACGGATTCTTCCAACCTGGTATGTGTCAGTGACACGACTATTCCTACGAACCTCATAATATGCTTTCAGGCAAAGATGTATCCTGGGTGGGCGGCTTGGCACTAGAATCCGCACCACGAAAAACATGTAATGTATACATGCTAACATGTACAATGATTGTATTAATATACTACAAGTATTGCCACAAAACTAGGAACTTGGGGCTGTCAACAGCTTTTGTAGCTTGTCTAGCTCTTTCTCCTTGTCGATTAGCATAGCTCGCCACCGCTCTTGCTCTGCAATAACAGACTTTCTTGCCTCTTCAAGCCTATCCGATTCCTCCTTTTCCATCAAAGCCGTGAACTCAGGTGTCCCACCTTTGGAAGCGTCGAGGGATCCTGGATGGGCCAAATGAAAAGGTACTGGTTTACGCTTGGTCTTGGGTAGGGGTGTCGGGGGGTGAGCAGTAAGGATGTTCAAAAAGTTCTGGTAGGGATCGTTGAAGACTATTTCGTCGTACTGCCAAGAATGAACTGGGCCAGCCTTGATGGCTACATCTAGCGGTGGAATTTCGGGTTCGCCATGGGCTGTCCAGGGGTGGAGTTTCAGGTGGTGGTACATTATTATTGCTTTCTCGCCAGACTCTGGAATGAATGTGATTCGGATCTGGATTTCGAACTCTCCCCACCTAAACCTTTGCGTTAACACCTGCCAGTGGGCGATAGTATAGATTGTTTTACCCAGTCTCAGAAACTTCAAATGGAGGTTTGTCAATATCTCAATACGTTATGTCAATCGTTTACGAGACGCGAGGGGGGGTAAAAGTGGCGTACTGCGAGATGGATTGGGATAAGTATCATGCAGCTTGAAGGTGACTCGTTTTATGAAATGACTGAGATCGTCTGCTCCTCCGACCTGGTCAGAATCTGCTTCAGATGCAGCACTGCGGACGGCGACAGTCCATTTGTGTGTATGATCAGGCGACAGAAGGGTTTCCCTTTCCTTTGGAACCAAGACTGCAGCGGTATTTCCATAGATTATTGGTCGAAAGATACTCAGGCCCTAGTACGTGCGAGAATGAGCATACAGTGGAGAAATG
This sequence comes from Tricholoma terreum, assembly GCA_003316345.1. Taxonomy (NCBI): domain Eukaryota; kingdom Fungi; phylum Basidiomycota; class Agaricomycetes; order Agaricales; family Tricholomataceae; genus Tricholoma; species Tricholoma terreum. Next base: position 2,007 of record QFEU01023528.1, read on the forward strand.
GACAAACAAATGGACGAACATACTCTGACACGAACACGCTCGCCAATGGACATGATATTACGACTCGGCTCCAAACTCCGCAACTTCCCGTTGACCTCCACCATGCTTTTGTCACCTCTATACGAAAGTACGCATCTATGAATCACAATTCTCGCGTATATTCTAAACTTGCTATCGAATAGAGCCCAACCGCATCCTTGAGAAGCAAAAGGCTATCCAGGTCGGCCCAAATGCATCCGTGTCATTCTTATATTTATTCATTCTTTCGCCTTAGAATGACCATAGATTGATCATGCGCCGTTTGCCCAGATCCCAGCTTTACCTTGGTCAGAATGCACTCTATATATCGTGTGTTGAACTCCAGTCTGACCCATAGATCTGCAGGGCTTTACGGTGCTGTATTTTGCGTCGGCATGCTGGGAACAGGTTACGGGATGTATTCATTAGTCGCGGTGCATATATTTCTTGTTGTCCTTTCCAAACCGTCGCTGATGCACCAGTGCAGGGAAAGCCAGCGAAGGAGGCATCATAGATTTCACTTAGAGATGGCCTAAAATTCCAGCGCTTGTGTGTTGATCAATTCAATTCAATCAGAATTGAAGAACTAGTAGTACATGGATAACGACCATGCACTCTGCTGCTCTCTTTGGTTGATGTTAAGTTCTGGGAGATTACGTATCACCATTTCGTTGTAGATTAAGTATGAATGCAGTGTGCTGATGCACCGCCCGTTGATAACTGGGAACGTCATCACGTTTGAAGTCGTGCTTGGAATACATTTTGATCATCTTGAGATCTCGACGTTACACGCTGTTTGCACATGGTCTCCGCCTGCCAATCTCGTTCTCCGCGCTTCCTAAGTAATATGCGTCTTGTCGTCTGACGCCGCTATTCACAGGTAACACACTAGCGGTCCTCATCCTTTCACCCCCATGTCTTCTGGCATGACTTTTCATGACCGTCGTCGCCTGATGCACAAGGTCGACGAATGTCCGGATTACGAATCTGTTGTCACAAGGCAGGCGCAAACGTTCTTGAGTCAAGCCTTCGAATAGTCCTGAACATTCAGACCCATAGTAATAGCGATGCGACCAGCATGAGCAGTCAATGGCCCACTGCGTTTAACGAAACATCTTCACAACCAAGGTATGTTCAAAGGATTCAAATCCTATTGAAATCAACCCCACGCTCATCTCTTTCCCTGTGACCAAGCGATCACCCAACCCCACGCGAACGTTACCTATATCCGTACTCCCTGTTAGCAGGATCGACGCCGTTACAGTTCCTCATAACGTACGCCTCACTCGCCCTCTATATGTTTATAACCCAACGTGAATTTCCAGAGTCGAGCCCATATCCGGCAGACCAGAACCCGGGAAGTATAGCTTCAAGCTCTCGCTCAAGACCAATGGAATTGAAAGGTTTATTGGTGAACCTGTCATTCTACGACTCCACGTCGACCCTCGTCTGCTTGATTTCGTTGTTTTGTAGGTGTAGTTCATCGGCGGCTGCGAACGAGTCACACTGATCCTGTGCCTAATAGCGTTCTCCCAGGCAAAACATCCATTCCTCCGGGGAGCCTATGGGCTGTGCGTGTGTGGCTGCGCGTGAATGGGATCGATCATCGATTGTTCGGGGAGGACGACGTGTGGGTAGGCAAGGACCTTGATTTCAATACCATCAGTGAAGCATCCTTCGCCCGGCTGAAGACTGTTGATGCGAGATCACAGCTTTACCATGGGTTTGTTGGAAGAGCACTGTTAACATTCACCGTGCGGTAAGGATCATTTACTCGGAATGTCGACGGATGCCCATGTTTATTCCAGATGGCAACGAGTTTTCGAAAACCTGTACAACTACACCCTTAGCTACGATGCGAATGGAATAGGTGGCGATCTCTTTGATGATATCCTCCTGCGTATCGATGGTGATCCTCGCTCAGTGACGTTCCTCATCTAGTCAGCATACCAGTCCGTAATGTCTACTATGCTCTTGCTCATGATTCTTGCTTCCAGCACTGTGCCTATCCAGTCAGCACCGATCGGTGCATCACATCGGATCCGTGTCTGGCTCAAGTCACTGACCAACATAGCTCCCGACGAGTCGGCAACGACATATTCACTCCCCTTCAACGATTCTTATATCTACCAGCGGATCTGGAAATCCGACACCTTGAAAATCGGCGCTCGACTGAATTTCGAGTCCATGGGAAATAAAGCGATCATGGGGTTTTCCTCCGGCGGTCCCCAGACGATCGTCTCGACTGGCCTGCCACACGACCTGGGTCATAAATATTCACAATCGACATCTCAGGCTAACGATAAGCCAACACGAAGTTCACGACGATAGTGAACGATGCTATGCTATTGAAGCTCGTACTTATTATACGAGGTAGAGGATAATCGGTATTGAATATCGTGGATAATCGAGGTCAAGGAGTGCACCTCAATGTATTTGTACAATGTATGTCGATATACTAATTGTTCATCATAACCTTTGCGGCAAGGAATTCATTCCATTCTTTCTCTCCCCAGCTACTAGAGATCTCACCAGCAACTAATCCATCCCACAAGACAGTCGGAGACACGTGGACACCATTTTGTCGCGAGAATTTGACTGCAGCCACGCTTTCAGATGAAGCACAGATGATCAAGAAGGCCAGTACGCACTAGTATATTTAAGATCATCAGTGACACCAACTCCGCCATTCGGAGAACCCTTCAGCTTGAGAAGGTCCCTGAATTGATCCATGGCATCGGAGGGGATGACTTGCGCAGCGACCTGAGCAAGGTTTTCGCGGATCTGTATGGGTGTGAGAGTGGACGTTGGGATATCAAAGAATTCTCCCTGTCGTTTGAACAGCTGCCAGAAGATATGAACGACTAGGGTCCCGTGCCCTGCGAAAACTAACTCACCGCAAGGCTATAGGGCCAGAATTGATCAGGAGAGGCGCGCACGACCTGTCAAAAGAAATGACAATGACAAGTTAAATGCAGGGACATTACACGATGTTGAAGGGAAAGCGCCTACTGCCAACGCTGATTCGTGGGCAAGAGTAGAAGAAGAATGCCATGGCTGGACTTGGAGCCTGATGATTGCTTTGACTTTTCCTTCGTATTTCCCGCCGGCGTCAAAAAGAGGCTTCAGAACATTGTCGATGGCCAGTGACAGTTTGGCGCTGCTTGGGATGAGTGACAAATCTCAGGGTATATGTGGCATTCTCATCACCTGAATGGACAGACGTAGTCCACTGAAAGATATTCCTACCAGTTAGTCCATTCAGTATGTGGTTATAACCGATTGCCTTACAGAAGATGTCGAGGGTATGAGGAGCATCGGCGCATCCAGCGATGATCAAAGGTCGAAGAGAGGGTTGTAGAGCCATTGATACCTTGATATTATATGTCAGACTCACTACGGGGTTGTTCGTGGAGCGGTGAGGTGATGGTCTATAAATAGCGACGCGACCGACAGCACGTGCTTCCGACTTACATACACAGCCATGACCGTGACCTGCAATAGGACTCCTTCAAAATGCCTATGAATTTTCCGACGTTCGTAACTCAAATCAACGACGCGCTTTTGGCAGAGAACGGACCCAATCTTGCATATCTCCTACGCCCCACCAGTCCGCATGGAAAAGATCTCGTCAAGGAGTTCCGCAATCCAACGGTAGATGGTCTTCTATCCTTGGAAGTTACGTCGTGCTTGAATGACCTGGTTCCAGCGCGTGACGCTAAGTCGGTATGAGGGATGCATTCAGAGTCCGTGGGATGAGATCGCCATTCAATATGTCCTAACGTGTACACATATCGCGAAGCGTAGGCCTGTGGATGCATTCAAGGAGCAATCACAGTTGGTGTCGTGAGTGTGTGTGATCGGACTCAAAGGCAGTGACTAACCTCAATCTGGGCGGTTTTTGATACAGAAACTTTTACCGATTCTTCAACGTGGAACGGGGTTGGACGCTGCCTGCACTGTTCTCTATACTTCGTGATCTGAGGGATTTGGCTTTTGATGTGATGATTCCTCCCAAATTCGCTGCCTTGACTCTAAATTGTGCGTAGGCAGATTTCCATGCTAAATACAACGGGCAAAAAAGTGAGTGCATGGAGGAAGCTGCAGGGAGTATCGCGAAAGCTGTTGGAAACTGCATTAGCGACAGGTAACGACCATGTATACAAAATTTACCTCCGCTTAATGTATTGCTAGGGTGTCCCCGCCAGACCAGTCACGGAAATGGGGTGTTTATTATGTTGTGGGCCTTGTATTGAAATCCTACTTTCGGGCAAGTACCTATCTTACCCAAGAATCTGTTTCATCCACTCCATGCTTAGTCTCCTAGGTTAAGCGAATATCACTGTCAAAGAACATACTACGAGCCCTTGAGGCGAATGCCGACATCCCGCCATTATCGGCGTATCCCCGTTCGCACCAAGTGAGCGTCGGGCCCTCTATGATGTTTATACTTTGACCATTACTTCACTGACGCTGCGCAAGGTAACGTATCGGTATTATATAGGAATGCTAAGTTTCCTCAATGAGGAGTATAGCAAGGTTTGCCAAGTTCTTTAGTTACTGGATGACTTTTAAATCGCCATCTCTCGCAGTCTGAACAGGAACTAACTCTCGCCTTTTATCACTGTCATACTGGAGCTCATAGCAATCAAGAGTTCGTTCATCCAACCTTATATATCCGTGTGCTGATAAGGCTTGGCCCAGACGCATCCTTACTTATCTTATCCCCCTCCGCATCTTAAGAGGTCATCTACCATCTGCAGAGCTAATGCAGCGTTTCCCAGTACTTCAAGAACTCTTCGCCTCGTTCATATCCGCAATCCGCGTTGGCAACATTGCAGCATACGACACGGCGCTGGAGAAGTGGGAAAGGAGACTCGTTGAACTCAATCTATGGCTTACATTAGAGAAGGCACGCGAGCTCTGTTTGAGAGGTCTATTCCGCAGAGTGTGAGTCTGGATTTCGTGTGCCCCTCGTACGGATGCCTATTGCCTGACTCGAACTTCAGCTGGGTGACTACCGGAAAGGGCACGCGGATCCCAATAACGATGTTCCACTCTTCGTTGAAGATATCGGGGATCGACGTTTCGCAGGAGGAAGCAGAGTGTTTGGTGGCAAACATGATTTATAAAGGGTTCCTACGGGGATATATCAGCCACGAGAAACAGATGGTGGTATTGGCTTCGACAAACGTGTTCCCGAGGCTTGCTGACCGTCAGGCGCCTTTTGCGTTGATGTAGTGTCAATTACAGTATATTTACATTGATATCTTGGATCCTATCACTCGCTTTCGTCCGCTGTCCGCTGAACCCCCTACAACCAAGGTCTTGAGGAACGGTGCATGCCAAATGATGCTGGCATGATGGAAAGATCAGGTGGCAGTGTCGGCTCAATTCAAGCGCTTCGTCGGAGGTATCGCCAGGCTTCACGTTTTCTGACAGTTGGACTTGTCAGGGATATGGACACCCGAACCTGGTCGCTATGGGCGCGTAAGCGAGGTTGGCGCAAAGGTTCTTGCATCTGAAGTTCAGGGCCCTGGCGAACCAATGCCAGCACGTGTACGACCGCCAACTCAAGTCAAAGAATCAAGACCGATTCTTCAAAGCTCCAACTGTCGACTTTCCCGACCATGAAAAATGCCGAAGGAAACTGCCAGTGGTTGTCAAGTTGACAATTCTTTGTCGAGGAAACGACATCATGACTAGGGACACCTTGGAATGCAGTACGATAACGAATTGACAGGAGGCTTTGTTTTCAAGTTGACCTGCGCATGTTGCAACCGTCTACCACAGTGAGCAGTTCCAATTGTTTTCTACGACTTGAAGTTCATGGAAAACTACTATTGATTCTGGTCGCCTCAGGAGACGGTGGCGTGACATGTCTTGACAGCTTCAAGTCCCTGTCGCTATTCATTACTTTGTATGTCAGCCATTGTCAGGTCAGTTCCTATGGCGCATACGCCTTGAAGATGCATTCGAACACAAGGTTGCTAGCTCTCCTAACACATTCTAACTTCATCACACCGCTACTTTTGGACCAGGCGGTGTGCCCGCTTCATCGCCTAGAGCCCATTCTTGTTTTCTGTTCTCGACATGAAGCTACCTTGTCTATCGTACTATATAGCTGCCTGCGGCTCCGCGTTGTTTTCTTCAACATTGCTTGCATCCTCTCAAGTGGGTAGTCGTTCTTCTTGTCTAACTACAGTTTGACTAACATCTACTTTTAGTCCGACCACAACTGACCGACGGCACTGGACAATTACAAGCACTCAATTTAACGACGAAGTGGTAAGCTCTAGTTCCCTAGGCTACAGTATGAATAATACACCAACAGTACTCTCCTTTTTTTTAGATCTCATGAACCAGACACATGATTTGCGTTACGGCGATGCACGCCAAAACAACCAATATCCCGTCGCGCATCGACCAGACTCACCGGACTACGCTACTCTCACACGTCCCGCAAGATCGAGGAGTGTAATCAACCTCTTTCGACGCTGGAGGGCCAGACGACGCATGCCGTCTAGTTACCCCAATACCCCAAATGCGCCATTGCTCATGTCTGTACCCCTGCCACTAGTCTTATGGATTATGCCTGGTATCTGGACGACCTTCAGACGACTAGAGCTGACGTGTCCCATCAACTCCGACGAATGTCTGCTGATTCTTCGGGATTGCCCCAGTTTGATCTATTTCGCGTTGACGTTGGCGGAGGTCGTGAGGAATCCTCCATCGGCGGCATGCTCCTTTGATGAAGCACGGGGTCTATGTTCCCTTACGATCAAATCATCCTGTGGGACTGAGCAGTTATTCATGTGTTTGAGGCTGCCTCGGTTAACATCACTTCACCTTTCTTTTGACCCTCTCGTTCAGCCTCCCACCGATGTTGGGCTGTTATCCCTGATTTCTAAATCAGACTGCCACCTCGACACCTTATCTCTTCGTGATGTCTTTCTGGGAGAGGCAGAATTGGTACATTGCCTGAAAGCAATGAACGGTACTCTTAGAGAGCTTGTGGTGCGGAATGACAGGAATGGCGTTGAGATGTCGAATGGAAGGATGGTATCCAGTGATACTGTTCTTTACCTTACGAACGCGGATCCGACTTCATGTGATCATTGTCCGAAATTAACGACACTCGCATTGTCTCGTTGCGCATGCAGTGACAGCCAGTTGGCCACGATGGTGAATTCGCGGCTTCCTACGATGGAGTTCAACTTCACTTATTCTTTCCTTGATCCATTGCTGGACTCCCAATTCCTGGCAGCGATTAATGATATCGGAAGCATCAACTTAACTCGCTTAATACATGAGTTATGATAGGACGTTATGCTTGGTAGATACTTATCGGCTCACGGACAATTTCTCTCTGTTCTCAGGTTTGCTCTATTCCCCTTTCTTTCTGACTAGTTCTCTGTGCTCCTCACTATTCGTTTTACCTACCCTGCACATATACGCAACATCATATCACTTCTTAAGCTTAGCTCTTTCGGGGTAGCATGTGTGCCGTTATATGTTGGACTTCCTATGATCATGAACTCATTTGTCACACGGAACAAGTCAGGTGATATTACTGATAATGTCACGGTCGCGCTTTTGTTCTCCACTTGCATTCCGAGTCCAACATCGCGATCCGCAAGAACAATGTCATTGACCTGGCAACGCACTGGCAACAGCTTCAAGCTCGCAATCCAAATCGAGATACTCGATGGTTGGAATCCCAAGTTAAACAAAAAGACTCCTCATACATATGTCGCGTTCCCTTGTCAAGCTTCGCCAAGTTTTATGCATGACTGACTCGGACGAAGTTGTCTCATTTCTCTACTCATAGGTCAGTAATAGCTTCCTCAGTCCTTTGAATCGTATCTCACGTCTTCATTAGTGATTCCTAGATCCTCTGACAATGAGAGGTGGGTAATGCACAGGCAAATGCAAGCAAATTATGATTTATTGCCTTCGCAGAGCTGGCTGTAAGAGCGCGAATCCAACACTGGCTCGATCGCAAGTTAAGTCCAGGTCCCACATGTGACTTGGTGATCGCTCCCATTCCACTCGAGAGAGGACCTCCCATCCCCCGCCTCGTAGAAAATCAGCAGGACGAGTTGATGCCTCCGCACAGCATGCTGCATCATATCAATAAGCTCCCTCCGGAAATACTTGGTGAGATATTCGTACGTTGCCTCCCACGCAGAGCGTGGATGCCGCACTACCCGAGGGTCCTGGAAGCACCGATGTTGCTTTGTCAAGTCTGCAGCCACTGGAGGGAGCTAGCACTCTCTTTGTCCACCCTGTGGTCATCGTTCTCCGCGAATCTTGCCCATCGCATTCGAGCTGGACGAGTTTCGTTGGCCCAACTATGGATTGAACGATCGCACAATCAACCTCTGTTCCTGTTCCTAGATCTTCGTCGATCAGATCCACTGACGTTGCATATAACGGGCCCGTTTCTTGCAAATATACATCGCTGGAACGATGTTGCGTTTGCTGTCGACGATGATTCTGCAAGGGGCCTTCTTGCAATCCGTGGATGGAGTGCGCATCTGCTCGAAACTTTCGGTGTCCATGCGCCTAAGTGCAGCACAGAAATTATCAACGAGATCTGTCCCATCTTGCTGTCCTTCCCAAACCTGCGTCGTCTGCGCTGGTATAGCCGTTCCACGCCAACAACCTTATTAAACATGTCGTTCTCAAGATTAACGCACATCAAACTCGAATGCCCTCTTCCATTCAACGAATGTATACGCTTCATTTCTCGGTGTTCACAGATATGCGATCTTGAACTCGAGAGGATCGTACCATCCCCAGCACCACAAAATCTACCGGTCGTCACATTCCCTCACCTCTCTTCGCTCTCAGTCGGGATCTGTGATAGCGAAGTACTTGACTACCTCACGCTTCCGTCCCTGAAGTCGCTTTATTTTCCGAGTATCAAGCTTCGGAATTTCGAGAAGCTTATTGCTCGCTCG
>QFEU01023723.1:0-11038 GCA_003316345.1 Tricholoma terreum
TGAGTTGTTGTAAAGTTATTCGTGGTTTGCAAAATATTTTCAAACTCCTGACCAATGATAGTACGAGTCTCAAACCCTGACGAAGCCGTCTCGTAACCTATTCCACTCCGTTGGCATGTCCAAAGTCCATAGGAAGTAGCCCTGGGGAAGTTTTGCCAGGTAATTTCATGGATTTTGCGGGATGTTCTTGTGCTGATCGACCTTGTCTTTCACAGAAACGATATCTCTACTCCATGATTACATACGAGAGTGTTCCTGAAGGCTGAAAGCTCCGATAGGCTCGTGTTAGGACCAAGGAATAATACTCTACAGCAATCTCCGCTTGTCAACCACGCAGATGCTTTGCGCATGTCTCTCAAGCTTCGGGTTCGCAATCCTTTTCGACCGTTGGCTTCCCCACTGCCACACCCGATTTGTGTGCCAGGAGCGGGACGCTGTGTCTATGACATTCTCATCATTTCCAGGCAGGACAGCTCCTGGTACGTCTAAACCCTGCTCTGCTAACGTGAAACCTAAGCCATTCATTCTCCAGCCACTCCTTCATCTGACACCGAGCCTACTGGTTCTCCCAACCCATCGTTACCCCATCTCATTTATCTGTTTCTGACAGGAGGGTCCTCGCCGCTCAGATGGAGCTACGGGCTAATCACGTCGCTCTGACTCGCGAGCTCCGAGCAGCTAAACACCGCGAGATTTAGCACGCCAGTGACGAGTTACAAGAGCTAAAGAAGCGGCATGCAAGAGAAGTGACGGATCTCGAGCTTGTCATTGGTAAGCGGGATAGAGAGCTGAGGGCGGCAAATGAAGGTCTGCGAGTATGCAGGAGTGATTTAGAGAAAGAGGGAGAAGCGGTGGCAGAGTTGAAAGGGGCACTCGTACAGCACATTTGACCCTGAGGACACAGAATGCAATGAAGCCCAGATAACGGCGTACGAGAAGCGGAGGAAATTGCATAACCTGGTACGGGAACATAGGCGTCTTTGTCGTGTTTGCCCCGTCCTTCCGTCGGATCTAGGCTCTTCGCCGGAGGGACACGGATTGGAGGCAAGTCTGTCATTCCTGGACGAAGGACACTGTCGTCTCGTCTAGCGAGAGTGCCACGGGAGGAGAGGAAGGAGGTATACAACTTCGGTTTCAATCGGGTAAGTGTGTTACTCATCCTACGTCGTGTTACATCCAGCTCAATATTGACCAGGTATCCGAGCCTCGAGTTACACGACCAGAGGTCTTCGAGGAAATCTCAGTTAGCACAGAACTGCACGGATAGATATGACGTTTAAACTTTCGGTTATGGGTAGACAGGATCTGGCAAATCGTTCACGATGGAGTGACCCTGTCTGTACCTCGCTTTCCTCAATTCGATTGCCTAATTAATGGATCATTTAGATCGAAGACACCGCAGGGATGATCCCACACATAGTTGACTAAGTTTCCGTGTCGCTCATGAGACGAAGTCTAAAGGCTGGGGATGCCAAATAGAGGGCCAGTTCCTCGCAATTGTGGGTTTCCCTCCCTTTGTTTGACACCTTCATCTAGTGCCCTAACATACCCATTCCTTCTGCAGTGCAACGAAACGATCAACGACTCCCCTGGGAAGCATGACTTTGACAAAAAGAAACATGAGATCAAGCACGATCCTAAGATGGGCTCGACACGGGCAACAAACACCAACGTCGTAGCCCTACACTCCGCCTTGCAAGTCCCACATACTTCTCGCACGGGCACGGAAACATCGTAGTGTTGCAGCGACGATGTTCAATGAACGGAGTTCGCGTTCGCATTCTGTGTTTACGCTAGGGTTAATATCGGTTTTGGGGAAGGTGCCAGCCAGTGGGGGAGAAATGCGAACGTTCGTTGAATCTGGATCTGGCGGGAACCCTTTACTGGCAATGGCATAGGGATAGGAAAATAAATTCATAAGTACTAGGTGGGATATCGATATCTCGTATGGCAAGGCAACATAGTGGTGCAGACACGAACGGTCGTAAACTTCCAGACCTGCAATCTACACTCCAACCACGGGACTGAGATCAGTCCCTCTAATCTTCTGATCCCTCATTTCACCACTGTCCCGCTCCTCTCTCTCCTCCTCATCAGATAGACGTGCATCGCCAGGTTCACCCTCAAGCCTGATATCTCCAATGATCTTAGGGTTAAAGGCAAAGGCACCCTTCGGGATGAAGCAAGCTGCAATAATAATGGCACTGCAGACAGAGAATTGAATGCTATTTTCGATCGTCAGGTAGGTTATCAAGGGCAGAGACAAAAGCAACACACCCGCCGATGCGTCGCAGTGCTGAAACGATGTTGCCGTGCGCTGAGAAATCGTTGTCCACGATTTTACCGAGTAGCACCGATAGTATAGCGTAAATAACGATATACGATGAGTATAGGAATGCCTAGAGGTTAATAATGAGTAAAATAGGAAGAGCGAGAAAAGATAGCAATGGAAATACTGACCATGACAGCGCCGAGAGCCGAAACCCCACTCATTCCTGAAATAGGTCAGTCACAATAATTCCTTCAGCATGGTGTACGGAAATAATCTACCGTAGTCCTGATCCTTGACAGCAGCCTGAATGTAGGCCGCGAGTGAAACGTCTCCTGCAGCCCAACCCTGTGAGCAGTACGCGGCGTCAGAAGTGAGGGGGAAATAGGAGCGAAAGAGCGTACGTAAGAGATTGCGATGAACATCCCACCAGTACGCCACGCCCAGCCGACGTTCTTCTCTGCGATCCCCGCAAAGTGCGGAACGACCCATATAAGATTCAGCTATGAAACGGCAGGGTTAACAGACACCTATGACAGAGTCACAGAGAACGGCCAACATACCAAGAGAGCATCAAGACGCAGCCATGGGAGCTATTTGATGATAAAGTACGAGTAATTAGCCGTGTGTTCGTGGTGGTCTGGGTAGTATTAATCTCACGGGTGTGGGGACAATGTCTGACAACATGAACACTGTGACCGCCCCGAGGAGCTACAGGCAGCGTGCCGTGAGAACGCCATAATAAGTAGGTTGGGGATATCCGCACTTCACCAAGATTGGAACATCCAACCATGATTTGACTCCAAGCGGATATACCGAGAGTACGTTTCGCATATGCAGGTGCTATCGAGTTTTCCAGGAATCTGCCGGATCGTCTCAGCTTGTTTTCATGGTAGCGTCATAAACCAGTGGCACTAACCGGTGAATATACAACGCGAGGGCGCTAGTAGAACAGGGTCCTCAGTTGCACCACGATATCTAATGAAAACAAAGAACTTACTAGCCGGGGAACAGCCCTACATGTAGCACAGGTGATCAGCCGATACGACTTGCACCTTCACAACTGAGAAACGTACAAATGAACCGCCTATTCAGGAGGACAAGTCTAGCTCCGAGGTACACGGATTGCGCAAAGTGGAGAGCTCCATGGGCCACCTGCACAAAGTAGTTGGGCAAACCTCGCTTCTTACCCTGGTCGACTACTGCCAGAGATTCCTTTCCTTCGACTTCGACTTCGACGGGCTGCGAATGGCCCAAAGAGGAGACATAGGCCCAAGTGAGCTGTTGATCATGTGAGTGGCGAGAACTGCACAACGCGAGAGGGGAAAATACAAACACCAGCAAATGCGAAAAAGACGGGAGTCATGAAGAAGCTGTAGTTATTTCCAAACCGAGAAATTGCAGAGGAGGATGCGAAGGCCCCTGCAGTACCGGCAACCTCTGTGGGAGCGAAGGTCAGATACATAGCTGGCTATTTCAGTGAACCGCACCATAGAAAACGTGCTGAGAGATATGATTATGATCAGTGAGTATTTATGCAATGACATGGTCGGCCACGTACCACTGTAGCATCCATACGACGTAGTTTGCCAACATGACCTCCCACAATATCTGCAGGGCTGTGAAGAGCATGTAAGAACCGAAAAATGCACCAAGGGGAAGTTTCGCACATGACACGGCGAATCAGCTCAACCATACCGTACGCAATGCCAGAGAACGTCCACACAACAAAAATCTGGCACGTAAATTAGGACATCACAAAAAACCAATGAGGATCTGATTAGACTTACAGCGTTAGGGTTCCAGGTACCATAGTCAACTTTGCTGGAAGGGGAGGCCCTTATCGAGCCGCCAGTACCAGCATCCACAATCAAAAGAATAGTGGTCATCAAGCCAAAGAACAAGATTGCACAGGACAGCACGCTCCTCGTTGGCCACCTTTTGATCAAGGGTGCGATCAGGATAGCACCAACACATTGTGCGGCTTGATTGACCCCCTGGGCAGCACCAACTGCAGAAATGATGAGTTTTGTTCGTACAGCATCTCCAGCTGATAGGACGCACGTTTAGTGAAAGTGTTTGCAGACTTGAATCGATCAGAGGCGAGAGTCGTGATCGAACCATTGAAGAATTCAAGCCCAAACTTGTAGAACATGATACCGAGAACATAGATGCCTCTGCAATGATGATGTCAGTCAGCCACCGCATCTAACGCATGTCACGTACATATTTCGCTTCTCATGCGCACTGTAGGCTGGTTGGACATTAGTTGATATCCACTCGTTTCATGGGCGGTGACATACTATTCCAAATTCTGACAAAGAAGGAGGCCATCTTGAGTTATTCACGTCCACTCAGAGAGACTAGAATTCCGACGTGAAGACCGGCGTTGGATGCGAAGGACATCAAGGTGGAATGGAAGATCGGTATTTGTAGTCGTTCCAGACGCACGTTCGTGGTGTCAATAGAGGACGCCATCCGTTAATTCCGTTTGCCATGTACCTTGCGCGCCAAATCTGCCGTTTGCCAAGTTTACTCGGGAGGTTGGAAGTTAGCATTTTCCTAGTATGGCAATCCGGAGTTGCTCAGTTTTCGAGCCCCGAACTCGGTACCTGGCAGGACCCCGTGTACATCCTGTTGAAGTTGGGGCCACAGCCACAGACGACGAACGTATCAGAGCCTGCGGTTACAGTTGACAAGTGCGCGAAGCGCACTACGATACAAGCTGACTATATAAATGAACAGAAATAGATAATCATAGAAATAGAACAGCAATGGAGCCCCAAAGGCAATGGGATGCCGACTGAGCTCGATCACTTCTACACATCCACTATGCACCCTGCAGCACCTAAATTTCATCCACCTAACTGCTGAAAATGGAATCTCTGTGGTTAAATGGCTGAAATGGGAGGATGTGAATTTGGGCTGATTTTCAGCCTGTTCTTTTTCATACTTCTTACAGATGAATTTTTGATGTCAAAAACTGATGTTTTTCAACTTGTTCAGGGGGAGGGAATTCTGTGCAAAGAATGGCTGAATTCAGGATAGCAATTTAATCTCCAAATTTTGCAACCTTGAACAGATGAATTTTCAAACCTAAATCATGCTGTTTTTCACTGAGTTAATTTACCCTGAAAAAGGGCTGAATTTATGTAAATGGATGAAAAGATTGGTGTTTTTCAGCCAGAGGGCAAAAGCTTGCTACAAGTCGCTCCAACCTGCCCTCACACAACCCAGTCACATGAAGCATGTTCAACTATCAATGATGCCAAACAAACAACCTCAACTTCAACCACAACATATATGAGTGGCAATGAGAACAAGAACATGACCCACTAGCAAGGACAGGATGCCTCTAACGATGACAACAGCCTACTAGCAAGGATAGGAACCCACTGGCAAGAGCAGGCTAGCAAAGACCAGGACCCACTACCAAGGACAATGGAGAGCTGCAATTGAGGACAGGGACTACCGAGGGCCAGGACCCACTGGTGGTGATGGGAACCCACTAGCAAGGATGATTGGGAGCCAGGACAGGGACATAGAACCATTCCCCCATGATGTCAAGTTTCTACTGCTTCTCCTGTAATTGTTTTTCAGGATGGCCTGCCAGAACACCTGGTTGCCCCATCACCACATAGAAATTCATACCGAAGATATCGATACTGGGATCATTATCGGGCCTCCAAGCTGTTGTGTTTCAAGATACCGAATTCAAAGTTTCCGGTCTCCGAGAAATTCTTGCGCCTCGGCTTGTACTCCTTCAAGTTCAAGGCATGCTCCTCAATCTCCTCCGCCTTGGGTTCATGGATAGTGAGGTGCACAGCAACCTTTTTGTTACGACGGATACCGAATGTGCGGACCATACAACGGGCTTTGGATGATGTGACGGATGTCTGGCCTCAGGCTGTCAGTCGCTCCAGAACCTTCTTGGCTCGCCCACAGTTTCGTCGAACAGGATATCAATGATAAGTTTGGAAATTAGATACGTACCAAGGGGGACGTACCGGTACTATGGATCCTACAAACTTCCCAAATAAGTCTTGATTATTGGCCATTCATGTGCAATTTTCGCCTCGCTTTGTACGACTCGAGACCACCACCCAGCGCAATCGACCTCTGCACAGAGCCACTACTGTATAGCCGGATGTACACGGGGTCCTGCCACGTACTGAGTTCGAAAACTGAGCCACTCACTCCGGACTGCCACATGTTGTGCGCTTAACGGATGACTAGTGGTCTGCAATTCCAAGGTACCGCCAAGCCAAGCCAAGCCCTATAGAAGCATGTGCAACTTGGGTGGCGATCAGAACCAGGGCAGTTGGCGTACTGTCCCCCCGTGCCATGTGATAGAGAATTTGGGGGCCAGGATAATGGATCATATGGATGGATTACTAATTGGACCTGGGGTTAAACGTCACACGTTGGGGTGCGGGACACTCTGAAAAGCATGCGCATGGATATTTTTAATTTACCACGAAAGGAAATTGAAGGTCGGCGATGAGGCGGTCCTGCGGAAACAAAGCGGCGGGCCCGTGGGATCGACTTCAGAGTCAAGTAGCCGTTCGACGATAAATATGCTAATGCATGAGCTTCACAGTCAAAGTCTATTGGGGAGTCAGAGTAAACGCTATGTTCGTCTACGGGATGGGGAACGTAAGAACGATATTATATACCAAAGTCCACAATGATGAATATACCAGTATCCCAAAAACCACCCGTCAGCATCCTGAGACTTGTTCCCAGTAAAGGACCAATCCGACGAGGAGTGGAGGAAGGTTCTAGAAATGCACCTCTCCAAAGATTGGCTGATGGCATAAGGGGTAAGATATGAAGGAAAAATGCGGATAGGCAGTATTAGTTAACCAGCGATAAATGCAAACGAGACCCGTATGATAATAAAAAAAAAGGAAGATTGTCCTGGATAAACGAGTGTGCCCAAAATGTGTTCCTGACGAAAACGGTATGGTATGATGAATAGCTGTCTTGTATGATGAATGGTTCGTTGATGTATGATGCGGAGATATAATATCATAAGAGGGCGACCGGCGGCACGAGGCAAAATCCACGCAATAATAAAGTGCGTGAGTGTACATCAGTAGGAAGGAGGGACGCGCACGGAGGGGCCGAGGCGCTAAATCGTACAGCAAGGAACAACCTTGGACCTTGCATGATAAGGATGAACACGTCAACAGCCATCATACTATAAGCACGACACGAGTCAGTACTGGTGGCATAACAACAAGAAACGGATATACCAGGCTATTCCTTGGTTTCGGCCACGTCCAAGTTACATTGGTATCTGGAGAGGCCGATGAACAATGGACGACACAGCAAAAGAAGCCCAGACTTACTCTGATAAGCCTCCAAGTGGTTATTAATGTACTCCGTCGTCGGGAAATCCTTTGGGTTACACCCAATGTTTGTCGATCCCTTTCGCTGATAAACCCGCACATAGTCAACCAACATCTCTGATGGGAACATCATACTAGCGAGGTCGATCGTCTGCCAATTTTCTGCAACGAACATCAGCACAAGCCAAAGGAATTAATTCAACGAAGAAAACTCACGCGACAATCCCACGTTCAATACGATCGACATAGGTTCCTCCGGTATCAGCCTAGGCCCAACGCCACTCCCATCCGCACCCTGGTCTGCCCCTACAGCCGCGGCACCCATGCGAACGGTAAGCTTATCATCGGCCATCCACGTAACAAAACCTTCGCCTGGATTTGACGGATTTGCCCAATATTCAAAGCCTTCATCGGAAAAATACGTCAGCTCGCATTCAACGGCAGAAATCATACTCACCCATCTTCACGAGTCGCTTATTGGGGGCCCCTTGGAACATATCAGAAGGAAGCTTCGTCAGGCCCGACACAGCTTGTTGCCTAAGTGATCGCTCAATAATATGGCGAATAAGAACCATAACGATGCGTACACAGCGCTTCCTCGATATGAATTAGGTCTAGCCATATTCGGATCGTAGACTGTCCATTCGTCTGGTGTTGCATTGAGGTAAATGTAATCATGTGAGAACGGAGCAAATTGAGCGCTTTGCGACGATACTTGGCCTGTTGGGTTATCCTTGTCCTTCTCCGCTTCGAAAATGTCGATTTCGGGAGCACCACGGCCCTGTGTGACGGAGGGGCCAGGGTGGTCAGAGCCTGGACATGAACAAGCGCTGTAACATCGTCGTGGTCGGAACGGTTAAAAAAAAAATTGACGAAAACCAACAATCAACAACGGCGAATACATGAAGAGGATGACACGTACGAAAGTTTCTGCCCGCTCAACCAGCTCAACTCGTAATTGTACTTTGACCGCGACGCATCCGAATGAAGAGCTGCAGGCGGCCCGAGCCCGTCTTTATTTGTCTGGTTCGGGAATGTTCCAACATCGCATGAGTTGTAACTGAAAATTTGGTGAGCATCATGAAGTGCGGTGCAAATGACGTGCCACGCACGTGTAAGGCCACATGCCATCTGTCGTAGCAGGGTAGCCTGGTCGTGCAAGATTCCCCATTGTCCATACACCGGGCCACTGCGGAAGTGATATTGGTACATTCGGGACGGAGGGGATAAAAATAAACCGCCGCAGCAGTATGAACCGCAGGTCTCAACAATAGACTTTGCTGCGTTGTATAAAACAATCCCAAGCCTCTCATTCCAACGGTCTATTGATCTCCCCCAAGATGAAAACGAGAGTACACTCACATAACCCTGCGTATTCTCATCTGGGCCTGGTAACGTCACAGCCACCTCGATATAGCCACTCGAGAAGCAAAACTTGTTCCAGGACTGTAACATCCCGCTCCTGTATTCCAGACCATGGTTTTCGGAAGCTTGGAAGGGGGCGGTCGAGCCTACATTCTATCAGCAAGACGGAGAATGTACGAAGAGTAAGGCTTACCGGGTGTTAGGCCTGCCTGGGCTGTGGAGGTGGAGTCCATGGTAATGACGAGATTTCCATCACGAGTGGTTATTTGCTGAGGGTCGTACCATTCCAGATCGGCAGTGGCACCATACCAAAGATCGACGGCTTCCCAAAAGGGGTCATCGCCTGTTGAAGAAAATCTGATTAGTTGTGAGAAAAGCGAGTTTAAAAGAGGGGCAAACCTGGGTAGAATGACCGTCCAGGAGTGTTGAACTCGTCCGAGAATACGAGCTCATAGTCCTGGCCATCAAACCCTGTACGTATGTGCGCGTCCGAGGGTGTCTCCGTGTCGATGAGGTCGGGTATTTGAAAGAGTACAGGTGCTTGGCCTACGAGAGAGGTCAGTGAACGTGCAATTGGAGAATAAAAAAATTAGCTTACCGGTTGCGTTTATCCGAATATTGCCGTCTATCATATTATTCCTCGCTCTGTCCCGATAGAAGGCAAAGACAGGATAAAACACGAAGAGAGCGAGTAAGCCCAGGATGAGCATGCCCAAGACTGCCACGTTCATAATGCCTCTCCAAGGAAAAGTGTTCCGCCTAAACTTGCCCTTTGCACTGGGATCATGCAACATATCCTCGTCGTCCACTGGATCCGACTCGTCCAACGCAGGATCGTACTCGTATGGTACGAGACCACCACGCGTATTAGGAAACGCAGAATCCCCGTGTGACAGCCCGGCATACTTTGAATCCGTGGAAAGGAAGGAAGATCTAGAATCGGAGACGACGGAATCTCGAAAGTTGACAGGGAGTTTTGGTGGTAGGAGAAGTTGTGAATCGGGTGAGGCCGCAGACTCTTTTTCCTTGTCGTCATGCGAGGCGAGGCGATAGAGGATCATGGAGCCACGCATAGCAGGACTGGTGAGGCCCGTGCCTGAGGGAAAGGAAGATGGGGCCTGTGATAGAGCAGAGTCACGGGATGTTGGGGCGGTATCGAGGTGACTTGCGCGTGATACGGGGCGGGAACGGGTGGAAGCGAATGGGCTTGTGGGTTGTGGTGGGTATGAGGGAGATGGGTTCAGGGGAGAAGAAACGAAGGAGCTGCTTGTCGCGCGTGGAGGGACATGGCGTGTGGGTAGGAGATGGGATTCCTCGTGGGGACGGTGGGGAATGGGACTTGGGGGATCGGCGTATTCCTCTGTGTCCGCCATTGGACGTTTCTGACAGCGAACAGCGGTTGGGTTGACGATGCAAAACCTTCAGTGTCCAAATGGGATTGCCATCCCATGTGATCATCACATATTACGTCATCTCTGCCAATCATCATCACAAGGCTCCGCGTGTAAACTTGTCTCTCGTAATCATTCTTCATATTTGCCTCCTCGTGCTTTGAACTGTGGTACGGAAATTAACAAGGTTTCTTGTACATCCAATTCCCATATGATCAGGTCCGTTGACAACATTTCCTGGCATATCTCCGACCCGTGATGTGAATACGGGGAACTATGCCCTTTCCTATCCGCTTCATGATCCACGGTCTTCGAGTTCGGTAGTCAGCTACTACGTACCTTAACCCCTTTGTTCTCCCAGGTCCCACGGCTAACCAATGACAAGGTGGCATCAGCCGTCTTACAACCATCGACACAGTGGTGTTTGATTAGCATCCCGCATTAAGACCACAACGCCTATCTGAGCGAGGCCATGAGTAAATTACCGCCACCCAGTTTTCTGCCCTTTCCATCGTCCCTTTCCCGCCGGTCATTTCCTCTGGGTTTTTCATAGCGGAAGGTATTCCTTATCATCGTATAGCTCCACTTATGTCTGATTGAACGCCCTCTTCAGGTCGATATGGCACCTGCGGCCATCAGGTTCACAGTTCAAGCCATTC
>QFEU01023794.1:0-13376 GCA_003316345.1 Tricholoma terreum
CAGGGAGGAGATGATCGTGGAGATGGATGATGAGGAGGAGGGGTGGGATTTGGTCGAGACATGATCTCGAATGGGTTTGTTACTCTAGACAGGTTACACTTCAATGTTGGGGCGCGTCCCAGAATGCACAGATTATAGAGAGTTAAGGAGGTGATTATCCCAGTGAAATCCTTGTTCATCTGCTCGTTGTCGAGTGTCTGAAATGACACTTCCTGGACTAGTTATCACTGCCCAGAGAGAGTCCCTGTCTTTGTTCAGACGAGAGGTTTCTGTGTCGTGACATTATTGCAAGTGACCCTTTCATCGATGCGATTTTGTCCCATCAACGCTAGCGCTGTTCCGTGTTATTGCATCATTCCCAACTGGTAGCATTCCAGTTCCACTCAAGATAGCTCTTCGTTTCTCCTAGATCTGCTGGTCATGCCAGCAAGCGAAGTTATATATAATGTTGGGCTAAGCGTCATCAGCCTTCCAATGTATGCTAAGAATCTGTCTCCCGACCCCAGTCTTTGACTCCCAAACTAGTTCTGCTTTGACACGATTACCATCTCCTGAACCATGGACAGCATCGAGAAATTCCGATACACCTCCACCAACACCAAAGTAAATGACCTTGGCGGCAACGAGGCAAAGGCATGGGATAGGACCCGCATTCGAAGAAAGTGGAGAGGTGATATGCTTGAGAGATTGCTCTTCACACCCGCAAGCTGTTCGCAACAGGTTTATTAACGAGGTGTGGCTATCGGTTCGATAGATTGTTTCTGATGTGAGCACGATGTCGTACTTGCCACCAGCAGCGGAAACGTCAAACGAGTCCCAGGAGCCAGCAAAGAATCGAAGGGAAATTTTCTGTTCACGCAGAGATGAGAGGAATGCTGACTTGAGTTCAGGCGTTATGGAGATTTCAGCCGGAATCGAGGAATCGGGGACATAACCAGGTTCCTGGGTTTCCACATCTTTGTATTGTGATTCGCGAAACGGGGCAGCCAAAGGTGACATGTCTGGGTTGTTTATTGAACTAAAAGGCACGTTGACATAAATTTTATGACGTACACCAAGTGAGGAATATGTTGGGGAAAGAAATGAACTCGAGAACGGAGTCGTTGTAGTCTTGTAGATGCAGATGGGTCTCCCCTGTGATGGACGTTGCAGACGAGAACAATCGTTGTAGGAGATATAACGATGGAACAGCTGTACCACACCCAATCTAGGGATTATCGATCAGGGAAAAATCCACGCGGAGAAAGCGACATCGTACCTCCAAGATACGCTTTCCATGTACAGTGTACCCATCTCCTAACCCATCCAGATAGTTTACGAGGTCGAGACTGCATTCCCATGTCTTGAGTCCCCCTTCATAAACACCTGGCACGAGATCGGAAGGGGCCTCGATAAAGTCCAAAGCCGACGCATTCACCGGATGCGCCTGCTCGGAGATCAGTTGAAAACGAACATCAAACAGGTCTCGCCGAACAAGCGTAAGTGGCCTGCCTGATGAGAGGGGAATAGGGAGAGGGGAGCAGGATACCAGAGTTGGAAGTCGATCTAGCTGTACGTTGCCCCGTAAACGCAGCTGTTAGAGAGGACAATTGGACGAACCAGCTGGGAGATTGGTATTTCTGTAAGTGCTTGTAGGTCGATGGGTGATTCCTCCTCTTGCCCTTTTGTGGAGGGCACAGAGAGTTCTGAAAACTGGTTGTCGAGGTCGTCCAAGTCAAAGTCGAACTTGAACATCAGTTGTTGCCTGATCCGTCTCTTTGTTCTCTGTTGCCACAAGAGAATGTCCATATCCATCTCTTCACTAAACTCCCATGCGCGTCGCGATACTCATTGCTACCAGTCTTTCTCTACCCGCCGTTTGGGCATGGGGGGCAGCAGGTAACAGTCGTTCTCGTCTTCCGGTCTACTTGTGCTCACACACACCGTCGTAGGCCATGAGATAGTCGCTACCATCGCCCAGATACATCTTCATCCCAGTGTATTCCCGAATCTCTGCACAGTGCTCAACTACACGTCTCCAAACCCCGACGAGCCTCAATGTCACCTAGCTCCTGTCGCCACATGGGCTGACAAGTTCAAATACCAGATGCGGTGGTCCGCGCCTTTGCACTATATTAATGCGCTGGACGATCACCCTTCACAAACTTGTGCTTTTCCTGGAGTTCGTGGCTGGGGTGGGAGGCAAGGTGGTAATGTCTTGAGTGCCATCCGAAACGTAACAAATATCCTAGAACAATGGGCTGAACCCAGCGACGCGGTTGCGGCAGACTATCCAGATGACTTGGCAAATGAAGCTTTGAAGTTCTTGGTGCACTTTTTGGGTGACATGCACATGCCTCTTCATCTTGCTGGTCGAGACCGTGGCGGAAACTCTAAGAAAGTGCGGTTCGATGGAAGAATCACAAGTGAGCATGGTCTTTTTAAGACCAAGCTTTCCTACTGATAACCATACAACTAGACCTGCACTCTCTCTGGGATGGCCTTCTCATTGCAAAGGCTATCCGCGAAACTCCTCGCAACTATTCCCGCCCTCTTCCCTACCATCAAGTCGAGTCTGCTCTTCGCGGTACTATCTACGACACTTACGTACGGCGCATCATGTGGGAAGGGATACTTGGCCGGTGGAAAGACGAAGTCGAGGATTGGACATCATGTCCCGCTACTACAGATGGCTCTTCCTCGACTTCTCAGGGTTCCTTGTGGCAACAAGTCCTTTCCACAATCAATCCCTTCAGCAGAAACAGGGACATTGGCCTGGAGACCGATGATGACACCCTGTGCCCATATCACTGGGCTCAGCCTATCCACGAACTCAACTGCCAGCTCATATGGCCAAAGGCACTCGACGAACCTCCCTACAACGATCTTCAAAGTTTGGAGAGTTCCGATCTCGACACTTCACTTGACCATACGGAGGAAGGGGTCAATTTCAATGACGTTGACGAAGAATTCGTCGACGGTCGCAAGAGAATCTACCTTGAGCTCGATATCCCAGAGTACTCTGGGGTTATCAGCAAAACGATGTTGCTCGAGAAACTCTTGGCCCAGGCGGGCATCAGGCTTGCGGCAGTGATTAATTGGCTGTTCGCTGATTTAGATGTCATTGAAGGCGAAATCCGCCGTGGCGCAGTGTGACCATCGGTTGTTGAACTATGGATTGCGTGGATCCACCGCATTCCATCCGTAGATTAAAGCATACACTAGTTTCGCAATGCTCCATACCTATGGAGTTGGCTTTACAGAAATTTCTTGCCGTTGTGGTCTAATACTAGTATGTTACTTGCTTGGGTTTTGTTTCTCGAAATCGCCTACGCTTCCGGCAGATGTATTTTGTACCCATGTCTTGCGCGCAGAAACGTAACGTCGGCTTTATAGAATTATGAATGGATGGTGTCACTTCTGGTTGTCGAGAGGTGCAAACTAGGGGTAAGATCTAGTCAATCATGATCATCTTCTCATTCTAAGCGGGGCAGACATCGCTAACATAAATGACATCAATGCCACTCAGGATAGACTTCTACTTTACCAATGCCCCTTTTGAGACGGTAAATTGGCATTCTTGAAGGTATTAATCGCGATCCTGATCCATTTTGTGCAACCCAAGTGTCCACCTAGACACCTGATTCTACTTTGACCGTCACGGTCGATGGCATTCCTTACCTGGCACGACAAGCAAGCCCAACTAGTCGCCTCACATTGCACCACCTTGTCGGCTCACGGCTTTGCCACGTACTTCCCATTTTTGTCCCCCGGCGACTCTGGTGCACGGCGACCGGAAGATATCAGCGAGTGACCACCTGCCATCGTCCTTGATCTCGTTTACGGTTCTGCAGCTCCGCAAGCATGGGGACCAAATCCCTTTAACAAATTCGTCTGGGAGATGGCTGAGGATGCTTATTACCACATCGGCCAGATCACGATGCAATCGATGGTGAACCAGATGATGCCAGTCCGACACCTCAAGTAGACACGTCCTGCTGCCCAAAATAAAAAGAAGGCGCAAGCTGTCCATTTTCCACAAGAAATACAGTTCAGTTCAATGATAGATGGGGTCATGGGCCTGTGGATGAGATCAGCGAGGGAGCACAGAGGAAATCAGCAACGAACTACTGCTTTGGATATCGCTCACAGTCGCAATAAAGTCTTGGAGTGGATCGAATCAGAAGAACTTCAGCAGAACTGCACCAGGAGCAACTGAGTTGTAATATAATTAAAACCAGCCTCTCATGTTGTTAGCTGAGAGTAGAACGTGATGTTTTGGATTTTTACAAACAACATCCAAAATCTGAAGCCCACCCAAATGAATGACAGAGAGGCTCCGATATAACCTCATGATAAATACAAGATCATGACCCTTCCCTCGAATTATCCAACCATTTCTGGCGAAGTATGTTTCGCGCTTTGAGATGTTCCAAGGCCTTGCGTCGCTCTCCTTTACTAAGAATTTTCCACAGAAAGTCTTCTGTCTCTGAGACGAAGAAGAGGCGATATGTCCTAACACAAATCTTGATTTCAAAAGCGTCTTGAGTGATGACATCAGGTTGGACATCACGAACAGCAGGCGGTAGATTTCTATACGGACGTCAGCATAGGATTCAGAACGATGGTGGGTTCATCGAACCTCCGCAGGTAAGGAAGTCTGATTTTAGTCGGTGAAACTCCCTCGGTCATTTCACTCTGAGCCGTAGACATCAGCGCATACGCAAACAGAACATGTTATACATGACTGACCGAAACAAATGACTCGATATAGGACTGCCACCGGCCAGTTAACACCTCCGAATCGTCAAAGCTGGAGTCGTCTTTGCCGATTAACTGCATGGTCACGGTCTTCGATTCCAAGAGCTGATCGCTGGTTAGCAGGCACCGAGCATTTCATTAGCCAGGCAGCATACCCAATCGAGCCGGAAAAGATTTTCATCCGGTCCCAGGACTTTTTCGGCGTTCCGTCGATTGTTGATCTGGTCTTGTGTAGTCGGGCACGCAAGGGACCTCTCACGTTTCAGGATTTCAAGGAGGTCCTGACTTTTTGCGTCCCCAAAGACCGTTTGTACCTGAAGGTGGATATTACTACGTTTGCCCAGCTTTTATCATCTGATAGCGTACCTGTTTAATGATGGCCCCAATGAGTTTGTCAATAGTGAAAGACTTGAAAGCCTCCTGAATGGTCAGAGGTCAGCAGCGGAGCTTAACCCTCTCAACTAGATACCTTTACTTTTGTGCCAAACATGAGTCTCATCTGATCTTCAAACGCATGTTGTTCGATCTCATTATCAAACAGTCGTTCGCAAGACTCCAGAAATAGCTCATAATGATGCTCCGTCGTTGGTTCTCGATCGTTGAGTTGTGTAAGGTCTGCTTGAGAAGGTAAACCGGGACTGCGAGCTGTGGGCTTTGAGCGTGCGGGGCCGTCGAGAGGGGTTTTAGCCGCGATGCCTTTGAAGGGAAGTAGCCGAGAATACAACACCTAGCGAACTAGAATAAACATCGAAATGTAAGGCATCAGCGAAAGCTCACTTCAAGCAACCGCAACAGGACGTAGAAAATGGTGTTGGTAAAGAAGATGTTCCTCCGCGATGAACGTCGGCCTTGAGCTAGAAGAGGATCATGCCGCGATTCTTCTTCGGCTGGTGCAGGAGACGCAAAACGTGAGATAGAAGGGGAAGCAGCTTCTTGCGCCCTTGTCTTCCTACTCGTGGATTTGGCCTGCTCGCTCTTCAACAGTTTCTTCCGGAGATCACCTCCAGAGGACAAATTAGCGCCGCTCTTCCGTCCATTCCTGCCGGCCCTTGAACCTCCACTTCCTGTAGAAGAGACCTCCGCATCATCTTGGACACTGGCGAGGTCGTCGCTCACATCGCTGTCCACGGTCTCTTGAACGACGACAAAAGCAGAATTGAATGTGACGGGATCAAGCATAAAGAAGGTTGGCACAAAAGAACGAAGAAAGCTCTCTATCCGCTTTCGTTCCGCAAAATTTATCTGCGCTTGAGTACGGTCCAAAAAGGAGAATATTAGCTTCAGTGCGTCTTGCAGAATTCGGGTATCATCAAAAGAAAACTCTAGTTGGTGCCGAGGCCGTGTCCGCGCAAACAGAGGGTCAATTAATGACGCCCGTTTTGCCATCTGCTCTTCCCTCGCTGCTTCAATTTGATTGACGAACGCTTTGGTCGTGATGGCCTTCTTGTCCTCCATCTTGAAATAGATGCCTTGATGGTCCAGGCTCTTGCCGTAATTCCGCGCATCTACCTCCCGCCACACTTTATTCCACTCTCTTTGCGCCCGTTTCCACTCCTCTTCCTTCTGCTTCAGCCGCTGCAGCACTACCGGTATTGCCAACGTGGGTGTATCCTGCATCGCCTGCAATACTTCCAACCCTGCCTCTCGACCATATATCTTCTTGATTACCCGGTGATGAATGCTCTTCCCAGATCCCCCTAGATTAGGCTTCAGCTTGAAGACCCTTTGCTCATCCGGGCTCAGCTGAGCGATCTTGTTGTTAATGGGCTCGAGCATGGTGATGGTTCGAACGATGGCCTCGATATGGAAATCGTACTCGTGACGTTCCTCCTCACTCCGGTGAAGTGCCTCCTCGTAAATGTTCTTCTTGTGAGCAATGAATCCCTGATCTTCACTCGCCCATGCGGGATGCGACACCCATACATCATTTAAAACGGAACGACACATCTCGTCGCGGCCTGAGCAAGCCACATTGATTTGCTGAAGAAAGGTTAGAACGAGGGTGCGAAAGCGATGGGAAGAAGAAAGGCTCACTGATTCAGGCAATTTGCGATAACTCCCATATTGGACTTTCAAATCTGCACGCCCCGGTCTCTCGCGTAGCCCAGAAACGATGGGCTGGGTCCATCCATTTGGCACCTGTCGTTCCGCCAAAAAGTGCTCTCGCTCTTTCATCTCATTCCACCCAAGGATATCTTTGAACTGTTTCATCAATTCACCCTCGCCTAGGAAATTACGACTCTCTTTGACTAATCGAGCGGTGTCGATATATCCTTGCGTGAAAAGATTGACAACCTTCAAAAATTCGTTGTAGGTCTCGCGATTGTCCAACACGCGTTTAACATGGTCGAAAAACTGGGCGTCGTCATTAGTAACAGGTGGTCTGGAAGGCTGGGCCAGTTGGGCCGATCGATGAGGAGGAGAAAGTCCTGTGTGTTTGTGGAATGACGCTACGGCCGAATCTTGGCCCGGAGCATGTTTGGGTTTCTGGTTTTCTAGGTCAGCCTGAAAGACTAGAGAAACAATGCCATACGACTCACTTTGCCGTGAACGGTAGAACTTGGCCGTAAGCTGACAGCCTCCCGCTCACGCTCTTTCTCGACCACCTTTCTTTTTCTTTTCTGAGGTACACTGTTCGATGCATTCGCGACATCAAGTTTACGCTTCCCCTTCGCATCGATTGTTGAAGTCCCTTTCTGCGTCCGTCCGTCCCCTGGTGAGGTAACAAAGACGGAAGGATCCTCTAACAACTGCTGGCTTCGATCAGACATGAATATTCGGAAATCCGACCTCAAATCAGGAGCGTCCTTGAACAACATCGCAATCTGCTTGGAGACCTCTTCCTGGGTAAAAGTGTTAGTTCCTCTGTCCCCTGGACGGGTTGATCAGAAGCGATTAAGTTACCTCATCGATCGAATCGGGCTTTGAATGGTACTTGGACAGGATGTCCAAGAACTGTCGATAGGTCTCCGGATCACAACGTTGTTTAATCTTCTGAACGTACTGGACAGCAGGTTCTATCGTTGGTCCCTCCACGCCAAAAGTCCTTGTATCGGGGGATTGGACTGAATGGTGTATGCCTGCATTTGCGAGCGGATCGCCATTTTGAGATGAATATTGATTAGCGCATGCAAGAAGGCTAGAAAATGAATCGATACCAATGGAAGCTGCGTCAGTAGGATGAGCACCTGGTTGTTGACTTGTTGACCAAAGGATAGGGCCTTTATCAGGCCCATTATTTGTGGTTTGCATTGTGGTGCCAGTTGGAGTAGTGACAGTGATGAAATTGGAATTGTGTGCGTCGGTTGAGCACTCGATACGGTAACCGACTGGGAGGAATGTATTGAAGCCTTGAATCAAAGATGGATGCCCATTGAAAAGATGAGACACACGCTTGATCACGCCGGGTGTGTCGATTCTGTCGATGAATACACATTGATGTCAGCATCTTCTAACCAAAAGGTCCACCTCGTAGCCGGAGCATATTCTCATCGACTCTGTACGACATAGAGAAACTCACAGTTCATTCTTGAACTCCTTCATGATGTCCAGGAAGTGGTTGTATACATCCGGCTGGTCATGAAACTGCACCTTGACGCCGTCAAGGTAGCTCAAGGCATCTGTGACATTCAAGGGGCGCTCTGTGGAGTTGTGGATTTGAGGATCCACAGGAGACGGTCGTTCCGAGAGTTGTAAAACACCTGGGGCGGTCGCCGACCCATCAACAACCATCGCAGGTGGTTGCGAGAGTAATGCAGGTATTGGCTCAGGTGGTTGAGAGATCTCCTCTGCAACTTCTGTGAGCGCCTCCAGAGACCTTTTTTTAGTGTCGCCCGCCTCATGCAAGACCGTTGCCTTCTGATCATCGACTCCGTCGTTAAAGAGTGCAAGAAAATTGTTACCGACAGCCAAAGTGGTGCTTGTCGCAGGGTCAGAGGAGCTGAGGGCTGCACCATGGGTGCTATCAGAGACGATGTCAGCTGGTTTGACGTCGACTGGGATATGGTCGCTGTCCATGGGATTGACGATGAGAATGGAAAGGTCTGTGCGCCGATCACCATTCCCATCACGCACCACGTCAAGCTCACGTGACTTTAACCATAAATAAATTCGGCTTTTTCTTCGAAAACTTTTTAGAAACTCAGCCCTCCTTTCCTCGTTCTATTCTCTGACAATGCATAGTCTGTCGACCACCACATCCAGGTCTCTCCGTCGTGCAGCCGCTAACGCCTCTAAGCCCGCGCTGACCCGTGGCGCTCACAAGGAGATCAAGTTTTCGAACGAGGGCAGAGCCAGCATTCTCAAGGGTGTTGATGTCCTTGCAAATGCAGTCAGCGTTACTCTAGGCCCCAAAGGTAAGCAGGCAATGTTCAACTGTGTTCACATGTAACATATCCTCTAGGTCGTAACGTCATCATTGAGCAGTCGTTCGGTGGTCCTAAAATTACCAAGGGTAAGTACGCACCCTATATGTATCCTTGAAAATCCATCCCTTACCCCGTGGATTGAGATGGTGTCACCGTCGCCAAGTCGATAACTCTCAAGGACAAGTTTGAGAACCTTGGTGCCCGTCTCGTCCAAGACGTTGCACAAAAGACCAACGAGATTGCCGGAGA
This sequence comes from Tricholoma terreum, assembly GCA_003316345.1. NCBI lineage: Eukaryota > Fungi > Basidiomycota > Agaricomycetes > Agaricales > Tricholomataceae > Tricholoma > Tricholoma terreum. The sequence continues at coordinate 9,357 of QFEU01023794.1, forward strand.
TGGTACAACCACCGCAACAGTACTGGCGAGAGCCATCTATTCCGAAGGTGTCAAGAACGTAGCAGCTGGGTGCAACCCCATGGATCTTCGTCGCGGTTCTCAAGCCGCTGTTGAGCGTGTCGTCGAGTACCTCTCTGCGCACACTAAAACCATCACCACCACTGCCGAGATCGCACAAGTGGCGACCATCTCAGCCAACGGTGATGCGCACGTGGGCAACCTCATTGCTCAAGCCATGGAAAAAGTGGGCAAAGAGGGTGTCATCACAGTCAAGGAAGGCCGCACGATTGAAGATGAAATCGAGATCACTGAAGGCATGCGCTTTGACCGTGGTTATATCTCGCCGTACTTCATCACGGATGTCAAGGGTCAAAAGGTCGAGTTTGAGAAACCTCTCATTCTGTTGAGCGAGAAGAAGATCTCCCTCTTACAAGACATACTGCCTTCCCTCGAAGCCGCTGCACAAGCTCGCCGACCCCTCGTTATCATTGCAGAGGATGTCGATGGCGAAGCACTTGCAGCTTGCATCCTCAACAAGCTCCGTGGCCAACTCCAAGTCGTCGCCGTCAAGGCCCCAGGCTTCGGCGACAATCGGAAATCCATCCTCGGCGATCTCGCTATTCTCACAGGTGGCACGGTCTTCACAGACGAGCTCGACATTAAACTTGAGCGCGCTACCCTGGACCTCCTTGGCTCTACGGGTTCCATCACCGTTACCAAAGAGGATACAATTGTCCTTAACGGTGAGGGATTCAAAGACTCTATTCAGGCCCGCTGCGAGCAAATTCGCTCTCTTATCGCTGACCCTACCACCTCCGACTACGATCGCTCTAAGCTACAAGAGCGGCTCGCCAAGCTTAGTGGCGGAGTGGCTGTCATCAAGGTCGGCGGCTCCAGCGAAGTGGAGGTTGGGGAGAAGAAAGACCGATATGAGGATGCGCTCAATGCGACACGCGCTGCCGTCGAAGAAGGTATCCTCCCGGGCGGTGGTGTTGCCCTCCTCAAAGCCAGCCTGATGCTCGCCACCACCTCCCCTGGCAGTGGATCTGCAAGCTCCCCTGTGTCGTCCGATGCCAAGCCCATCCCCACTCAGAATTTCGACCAAGAGCTTGGTGTCGCTATCATCCGGAGGGCGCTGACAAACCCCGCCCGCGCCATCTTGACCAACGCCGGCGAGGAGGCGAGCGTCATTGTTGGCACATTGTTGAAGCAGTACGGTGCGGAGGATAAGTTCGGCTGGGGCTACGACGCAGCGAAGGGCGAATATACAGACATGATCAAGAGCGGTATTGTCGACCCGTTGAAAGTCGTGAGGACGGCATTAGTAGACGCAAGTGGTGTGGCTAGTCTGCTAACGACGAGTGAATGCTGCGTGGTCGACGCTCCGGAGGAGGAGAAACCGGGTCCAGGTGGTATGGGTGGCGGCATGGGCGGCATGGGTGGCATGGGTGGTATGGGTGGTTTCTAAATGGTCAAGAATGACAGTTTACTTGGTGGGAGGGACCCCACGCAGGCGAGGCAAAAGTATCGTTGACATTATTCTTATGATTTACGCACATCTAGCATCACCTATAACACCCACTGCATCTAGTTAATCGATCCTGTTCTTCATAGTTTTCAAATGCAAACCCACCACTCACCACCTTTTTTGTACTCATGAATTTCGCGTCCTGATGCCGTCCTAAGCTTCAAGTACACACTCTTCCGCCGATACATCAATGAATATTCAAAGAACATCTCATGTATATTCAGGTTCTCTCAGCATAAGTCTCCTGACCAGATCACTGGAAGTTCTTGGCTACCGTTTGCAATTAGGAAGGTCTTGATTGCCCCGTCAAAGGTGGCTGTCGGTGACGCGAAGCACGGCGGCAATATTAATACGGCTCTCACAAGCTCACACAGCAGCTTACATGTGTGTAAATCCTAATATACATGCTAACAATTGCAACTAACAGGTTCATTTATGGCCCAAGTACCAGTCCCGGGAACAACTTGAACACGGTGACTCAGTCCGCATTGCGAACCCCTGTAACCCCGTCTAGGGCGGTTACGTGAGTAGTGCCTCAACGTTCAGTTAGCTTGTTTTGCTATCACTCATATACTCAAACATTTCGAGCGTACTAGTGCCAGAGGTCCTGCTCAGGCAGCTGTGATGACTTCCGTGCCATATCAAGTTCATTTTGCCATGTCTTTTTTTTGCCCTCCTGCAAGCAGTTATGACATTGACAGCGTTTGAAATGATGCTCTCTGTATGCTTTCATATCGTTAAAGTATGCATGATGACTATGCGGATAATTCATTTAGTGTAAAGTAAAAGAAAAAACGTGATGAATTTATAAATATCGACGAAGGACGAGTAACTACAGTGATACTTACTGTCCACCCTCCAAGGAGGCCAGACACATCTGTATGTAAAAAGCAATGAGCAACAATTCCATTGAACGATTGAATAGCAAGTATAGATGGGGTCAGAAAAGCCAGTGTTTTCCTTCACAACGCTCGTGACTGAACCTCTGAACCGGCACATTTACCCCAGAACGACGTAGACATGCACTCCTCCCACAACGTGAAAGGGGTTCTTGGGATCCAGCAATGAACGAGGTATTCAACGAATGGATGAACTTGATTTCATCCTATAAACGACGCACGCAACGTGAATCAGACTCACGTCTCCTTGCCCGAATCTGGAACAGAACGTGGTTGTTCCTAAAACCTGGAACGAGCGAGTAAGTAAAAAAAGTCCAAATAAATCAAGAAAGCGAGGGAGGTCAGAAATTGTATTTTGGTATAAGGTTGTCCACCAGAGATTTCTCTCGTTCGGAAGCAGAACTGAATATTCTCATCACAGAGGAGGTTGAAGCATCAATGAAAAGACATAATACCCACAATATAAAACCGCGTAACCCTTCACGAAATCGAGGACTCGGAGGAACGAGGAGAGGGTCTGACGATGGAAAGTTGGGGGACCCTGGACGCAAGAAAGTTGGACCTTAAAAAACTTTTCGATCTGGCTTTCGATCGGAGCCTTAAAATATGCACATTCAGGTTCAAGTTTTTTTTTTCGTTCACCTTCGTAACCAACAGCATCGGTGAAGGTGAGTTTGTACTTTCTTTATCACCTTACACGATGATATCTATCCAATTTCCGAGTCGGTGACGTTTTACTACTCATGATCCACTCTCGAAACATGCATCACCAACTGACCCTTTTTTCTGCGCTACCTTCTGTCTATTGAATGCTTCTCAGCCATCTGACCATATTATCTTCTTGCAGGTATTGTATGGTGTGCGCTCGTGACTACCTGATAGATTGTGACGATAATTATTAGTGTGCGACTTCATCATGAGCATGCACCATCCCCTGTAACCTTCAAGTTTTTGGTGTTTTTACAAGAGAACGAACTCTGAATCTGAATCGTTTTGCCAGGGTACTCAACAGAAGGGCTGCAAGCTGTAATAGGTGTGTTTCCCCCCGAATAGCCCTCCCATCTCCGGTTTTCCCATGATGTTGATATAACAATACAAGCATATGTCCTAATATCCGTGAAGGACAAACTATGTTCGTCTGAGGGCTTCTACTTTTTCTGCGTACATCGACTTCTTTTTTTCGCTTTTGACTGATGTATTTTATCATCTAGGTATCGGTCGACAATGATATTCTTTTCTATCTCGTCCTATTCTTTGTCGGAAGTGCACAATTCAATGCCTTTTGATCACTAAAGAGTGTCATACCGTCTTTCAACCTCTAGTCATAGGGTGTGCATACATACACTGCGCGTTCTACTCGTACTCGTAGTGAACAATTTACCTTTTTTTCCCCGCATCGCAGGTGTGAGGTGCAAGCTGAGGGTCATTTGAGTGCTGAGGTGTTATCACGCTTTACATTGCCTATGAATGTTGCCTTTAGATGATCAGTTAGGATCATCTTCGTAGGCTTCTTGGTTCCTCAGTGCCTTAGGATGGTTCTCCTATAACAGTTGAGGGATATGCTGGCAGCGACAGTCATATCATGGTCCTCAA
>QFEU01023929.1:0-20390 GCA_003316345.1 Tricholoma terreum
AGGACGCTGGTGTAGTGAAGATCACAAGCACAGATCCAAAAGCTGCTGCCCGGGCTGCTGCTATTCTTAAGCAGGTTCGTTTGTGTCTGTTCAAATATATGCGCATTTCTGATCTTGTTTGACAGCATGACTACGACTGTTTCACCAAGATTGTGATGATGGAACGGAGGAGGCAGTCGTGCTCTGGTGTGGATAAGCTCACGAAAATGGCTAGGAGGAAGACCATGTCGGGCGGTGGAGTCGTCAAAGGCAAGGACAAGGGAAGTGAGAAGACAAGAAGACGCTCAGTGGGTGTCATTGGGGATAGAGTCTATATTCCTGGGAGTCCAGCTACAACGCTGCCGGAACTGCTGAGAGAGGCGGAGGCGGAAGTAGTAGCTGGAACACCTATGAAGGAGGTGGGGATCAGAGATCCCTTCAAGACGCCTTTGCCACAATCTGGATATCCGCCGGCGGTGGCAGTATCGCTCCCACTGTTAGATTTTCTTGGAGAGCAGAGGACGTGGACAAAGGAGGACTGGAAGCAGCTTGATGCGTGTTTCACAGATGAGAGGTTGGAAGTTGGTCATCGGCTTGAAGTCGATGAGGGTGAGGAGGGGTTAGCGTCCATCGATCGTGTGAGGGTGGGGGATGTGGTACAGAGGTTTGTGTTGTCAATGGGCGGGGAAGGCATTGTCGACTCGTTTGGTGACGAGTGGAGTAGGTGCGGTTTATTCACTTTTCTTTGATTTGTGCTCGAGGGACTGATTTTGTTTTGATTGCAGACATAATATATCTCGGCGGGTGAAAGCACTCCAAAATAAGCAGCGCTCTGGTAATGCTGCACCCCCTACTACGCCTTATACCCCTAGCCCCGGGCGCATTGTGTCTGGAACGACCCCTTCGATAGAGGTGCCCGACTTCACACCACTTGGAAGACAACTACGGCCGGTGTTTCCTCTGCCGGTTGTCGAGAATGCGCCATTCGCCAATCTGTCACAACGGTACGAGGGGTCCAAGAGGAAGTTGCCTGCATCGTTGTTGGCTCCGAGGTACTCCCATCTACTAGAGGAAGCCGTGTCCATTAGTCAAATGGGAACCAAGGTCTTGGAGGTGCCCGTTGGAGGCACAACGCAAGATCCTGACGCGTCTATCGGCGAAGAGGAAGCCGCAACAGATACGCTTCCGACACTCGTGGAAGATGAAGATGTTTCGCTGGCATCGACCGCGAGCAGGGTGGGTCGTTTGCCCACAACCCCAGCAACTATTGGGAAACGTGTCAAGGGATTTTTGTCTTCTTATCTTCCTACACTCTCCAAGACTGCTGTTTTACCTGGCCCAAGAACAATTAAGCAGCGGTCGCACAAGGCTGGCCTCCCTCTTCCTCCGCCTGAGGTGCTTGAGAAACCGCGTGGCCCTGTTTCTACACCTGTTCGCCCACCCTTGCCGAAGCAGATAGCTCCCAAGGAACTTGTTCAACTAAACCCTGCACCGCAGCTTCTAACAGGGGCAAGTATGATCCCACGTGTTAAGAAGCCTCAACGGTTGGTCGAGTTACAGCCACTGCCCCCACAAAGTCCCCCGAAACCTATTGCAGTGCCGAGGCCAAGGAGGAGTAGTGGAAGCGTGAAAGATCTTGTGCAGAGCTTCGAGGACCTTGAGAAGCATAGGGGGAGTGGTGTCAGGAAGGGTGAGCTGAAAAGGGTGAAGAGCAATGCGGATTGGAAAACAACTATTGGAACAGGTAATAGACCGGGCTGGAAACCATAATTCTGAAACTTGAAGGTGGATATTGTATATACTCATGCTATTCTTATGAAGATCTCTGTGCTTGAGGACGTGGCCTATCACGCACTGGTGCGGCTGGAGTCGGCATGATGGTTCACCAGAACGTAGAAATTGAATGAGATATATAAGTCAATGTCCGAATATATAAGTATGTATGATAGATTAGATTTAGAGCAGGGAACCAAGCACAACAGATAAAAACGCAGCTCTGATCCCCCAGCTAACTGATGCGCTGACTGACAGAGCGCCGCTTGATCCTCCCCCGGACGATGCACTCGAGGAACCTACACCTCCAGATGTACTGGTACCTGTAGCGGCCGAAGAGCTCGTTACGCTTCCCGATGGCGCCGCAGATGGCAACTTGCTGATGACGCTCCAAGCGCTCGTGGTCGTAGAGTTCGGGGTGTATGGTAGGTAGGAAACAGACCCCGACGACGAGAGTTGTACTAGAGCGCTGGTAGATGCGAAATAAGTTGCCCCGGGATCTTTAATAGTTGGGCCTCCCAGCGTTTGTGTAGTGTTCGTCTGTCAATGTATTTTGGGCAATCAGCTATCTCAGAACACGTCATTCCAACTAACCTCGACATTGATGACATATGTTGCAGATCCGTCGTCGGGAATGAACGCAAACTCTTGCTGGACCTAACAGACACAAGGCCCAGACGATAAGTAAAAGGTCACCGTACAAACGGCTCTTGAACGCACCCCGCTGTCTAGAAAGAATGACGTTGCTTGTCCGTGAGTAGCAGGGAAGTTGCCATATCCTTGAGGCTCTGGTTGCAAGTATGAATCTGGAGGGTATCATTGAGCTCAAGCAGAAACAAACGGATGGGAGGGATGAGGCATACAATGAATGACGAATATCATGGCGCTACCCGCGGCAACACCGGGAATGTCAAGGAAATAAACATGGTTCTGAGCAAGCGCCATGACGGGTTCATAATTGGCTGTATTGAAAGCAGGCTTCTGAACGTCAATCCAAGATAGGGCGGTCGAGTTTGCGGCTTTCAGAAGGCCCATGTCAAGGGCGTACAATTCGCCGTTGGAAAGAGCGTCTAACGGAGATGAGTTATTTCAGCGAAAAAACGATGAGAGTATCGAAATACACACAGAACACGTTGGTGTCATGATCCAGCACGGCTCCAAATGAGTTGGGATTGAACCCGTTCGTGTTAACAGACTGGGCTGACCATGATGTCGCGGATGCATCATATATGTATACAGAAGATGGATTGGATGAATCCGCGCCCATGACATAGATTGCGTCCGCATACTGAAGACGAGCGTCGTAATCGTGAATTCGGATGTTATAATCATACCTGGGAGAGGTAACATGTTGCGTTAGAACCGTCGAAAGGACTGTTTGGAGGGAGTAAGTTTGAATACAATTGCCGCGTGCGATTCACTTACGGTCGACCAGAGGTGGTGATATCCGTTGCAGTGCCTAGGTGGGAACACCAGTGACAATCGAGAGATATTCAGACAACTCCTCTCATACCTGTCGCCCATGTATCCATTGTGCCAGCATTGTAATCCTTGCCATTGAATCCGAATGCCAGCAGATTCCAGTTGATGTCAAACGCTACACAGGAACTGGCTGCACTGGCAATGCCAGTCAGGGAAAGAGTGAGGATAAGAAGTAAGGAACGTGTCATTTTTAAAATGGGATGATCTTGTCGTGCCCCAACAGCGCTAGCAGCTGTTGGAGGACTCTTATATACGTTTGGACCGTCGTCGCTAATTGATGTTGTTATTTTCCAAAGTTATGCTCCGTCGCAGTAAAGCAATGTCAAGTTATCCTAACACCAGCTCTATGACTCTCGCACACCCTTGTGGGATCCAGACGACATCTTAAGCATACCTAGCCGAGACCGCACAAATTCAATAACCTCGAACTTAGTAACAGGTGCATTCTAAGGCTGGGTCATCACGGCACCTTCGTTGCCTTCTAACCCACAGCGTCCAGCGTTCCGTGTAAGAATGCAGGACCGCAACTGATCGATGTCGATGATTGGACCCGTAGCTCGTGATCCCCACCTCTTGCGATTCCAGTCAAAGATACTGTAGCCTGGAAGCTACGAGTTTCGAAGGGCGAGGACGTACTGGCACGGTGACATGAAAGTTACCTGGGTTCACTGGTGCGGGCAGTGATCCGCAGGTGAGCTACTCTTTAGAAGCTCGCCACGGGGACCCCAGGGCCTGTACTGCCCAAAATATTCTTTTCCTCCACCCCATGAGTGGGTTCTGCGGCCTTCTGCCTGTTCTACTTCGTTCGAATCACCGATTCTATGCAGGATAAAGTTTAACCCCGTTCCCCGATGCCCGGCGGTCCTCAAGTGGTTCTTGATCCTCCGACTTAAAATCTGAATAGCACGACGGGCCTTTTCTGATTCTAACTCCAGCATGTTCTCTGGTAACCTTAATGGCCCAGAGTATGAGGCAAGGTACGGATATGTCTATTGCTCTCTTGCCATCTTCTCACCCGTAGCGTAGGCTGGGGAAGCCTTTTGCCCCTCCGACTGTCACCCTCAAGGACATTCATGATGCTGTTCCGAAGTATTTGTTGAAGAGTATGTATATGCATTGCCTTTCTGCTTCCACTATTCTCATTGTTACTACGCAGGGAATGCTGCGAAGTCGACCTTATATGTGCTTCGTGACATTACCTTCGCCGCCCTCCTTTTCAAGCTCGCATCGTGTATCACCCCTTTGGCTGAGCAGGGCTTTGGGGGCTATATGATATCAGGATGGAAGAAGGCAATCTTGGGCTCGGCACTTTGGCTGTCTTATTGGTGGGTACAAGGTATGGTCTTTGCGGGGATCTTTTGCCTCGGTAAGTTTTTAGTTTTAGCAACGATTTCATTTCCAACCCGCCAACATGACTTGCAGGCCATGATGCTGGACATGCCACGCTTTTTGACGACAACAGTATTAACAACACTGTCGGATTTTTTCTACACACCGTAAGTGGCAACATCGAGGCATTCACTTTCAGGAACCTGACCTAGAAGAATAGTTCTTATTGATCCCCTATTATGCATGGCGTTCGACTCACCACGCCCATCATGTGCGTCGAAGCCCATCTTATAGCCTATATGTCTGAAGACTCAACACTTCAGAAAGCGACTGCATCAATGGAGCGCGACGAGAATTACGTTCCGTACATTCGCAGTCACTACAAACTCCCTGAGGCAAAAAAGGCAACGAAGGCCGACTACGCTCAAGTCTTTGAAGAGACACCTCTTTGTACCCTGACCCGCATGATTATCATGCAAGGATTGTAGGTCGTGTCCTCCCATTCTCCCCGTCTTTTACTCACAATTGTTCAGTGGATGGTGGGTTTACCTGGCCAAAAACACCATGGGCTCGAAAATGTACCCACCTGGGACTAATCACTTCAATCCTGATTCGCTTCTGTTCAAGAAGGAACAACGTCCGCTACAAGCTTCTATCCTTTGAATCTTAAAGTTCACAAGTGCCCACAGGCAATTCCATTATGATGTCCAACGTTGGTCTTGCCGTCATGCTGTCAATTCTTGGCTATATCGGCCCCAGCACTGTTGCCCGTTATTACTTAATTCCTTACCTGGTGAGCACGCTCCTTTTACAACTCTCTGTCGCTCACCCCACCACTAGCTGCTCAACCACTGGTGAGTGTCTCCATAATGCTGCCAGCCGTTTCGCTGAAGCATACCGGGACTTCCCTGTCGTCAGGATCGGTAAGCTTGGACCACCATGGCTGATGCCCACCTTATTAATAATATCCGTTCCTTAGTCATGTTCACGTACTTACATCATTCGGACCCTACGATTCCCCATTACAGGAAGGCTGAGTGGTCTTTCCTCCGCGGTGCAGCTGCCACGGTTGACAGGCCCCTTCTGGGCTGGATGGGCAGGTTCTTCTTTCACAACATCAGTCATGACCATGTAGCCCACCGTGAGCCGTCTGAAACTCGCTCCCTGGATCATGCACTTGACTAATTTCGTCATCGACAGACTTCTTCATCAGGGCTCCCTTTTGTCTGTGCACAGCCAAGATTCTCGTCCGCTAAACTGATGATTCAATTTGATGGCAGATAACGGTCCCCAGATCACGAAGGCTATTAAGGCCGTCTTGAAGGACAGCTACAACTACGACTCGACCGTATGCGACGTTTATACTTGTTATAGGCTATCGCACCTGACTGATTTCTTCTTGTAGCCAACTTTCTACGCATTGTACCGTTCTTTCACCCAATGTTTATTCGTCGAGGAGGACGGCGACATCGTCTTCTACAAGAATAAGGGTGGTGTTGCAGTCCGGGAAGTACAACAAGCAGCTCTGAAGGAGATCCAGGCTAGTGGATGGAAACCTGAGGAGCAAGATAGCCTTGAGATTTCAGGTGGAAAGACTGATCAATGAAGCATTTGTTTTGTTCTCTTCTGTATCCATATGTACGTAGAATGGAACATACGGCGTTAAAGACCAGTCTATTGGAGAGCCTGCTCTCTCGAGTTCTACCCACGCTATCGCGGCAAAGCACGTCTTGTTGGATCTGCTCGACGTATAATATTCATATAATTGTTTCTTGGCCAAGCGCCAATCAATACACCTGCAGCACTGAGTCACTCTTGAAGATTTGATATCCGTCCACACTTACATAACTATATGATAGCTGGCTTAACTGCCGGGCCAAGGACCAGGGCACAAAGGCTCGCAACTCTATACTGTGATAGGACATGAACGTTGCATGAACGCTGACTGACCCTGGAGAACTTCCACCTCACACGTTGAAGAGCTAACGTGTTATTGCTTCGATGGAAGGGAATGGGTTACTATAATTTCCTTTTGGTCTCTACTTGCTACCTGCTTACTTACCTGCTTACTTGAACTTACTACGCAGCATCGAAACAACTTCGGCACACGTATCGTGCATCCGTGGAAATAATATCGTCCGCTGATTCATTAAATGGTTTGCGCATGGAGTTCTGGCGCCCTAGTGAGGTGTTTGTGGCGGGTGCTCGTCCGGTTCATTCAATTTCCCTGATATCTCTTGGACAGTCATTGAAGCCCATTTATCACTGCAAGCTTGCAACAAATTGCCACATGTACAAAAGTTCGGTTACACTGCCTCACGTTTTCGCGGTGTCGCTCGTAGAATATCATCAACACTAGAAGGTAGACAGAAATGTAAATCGCCAGGTATTCCGACTGCTAATTATAACACGTACCGGATAATCATTTCTGCAGCTTCACTCGCGCTCAATATCACTTGTCGTTTGAGCTTGTAACTTTCGGTAACCCCCAACGCTCTCATCGACCCAATCGTTCCTTGATCCATGTCTAAGGTCGGAATAAGATATGCGGCAAGTGAGATGGACAAAAGTCACGTACCAAGCCCTGCATCCGTTTGACCTTCGTAATGCGCGGCCCTCAACCTTGTGACAAGGTCAGATGAATCATATCCAGCGTTGTCAGCAAGAATCGTCGGTATTTGTCTGAGCGCTCGTGCAAATGCCTCGGTAGCGATTGCCTTTTTCCCGCGGACCTTCCGAGCCTCTTCTTCGACGGCACAACTCATGAGCATCTCCGAGCAGCCGCCCCCAAGGACAGTCCGAGTTTCTTTCACAGTCTGCGATAGCACAGAAAGGGCATCGTGCAGTGATCGTTCGGCCTCGTCAACCATCTGATTCGTGGAACCACGGAGCACGACAGTGCAGGCCTCACCCGCGGCAACGCCGGAGAATTTGATGAGCTGGATGCATGCTCCATATTTAACGACAGAGCCTTCGAAGTTAACTACATACCTTGTCCTCGCCAATCATGACCTCCTCAATCAACTCACAGTGCCCAAGCTTGACTAGGTCAGGTCGATCAAACGTGCTGGCAATCTCACCACCAGTGACAAGTGATAGCCGTTCAACACCCTCAAAATCGGCGTGTTCTATTACCATGATGCCCTTCTCTGCCAACAGCGATTCTGGGTAATTATAAATCAGCTGTCGGTTCACGAAGCAGTTGATTCCATGGGCGGCGATGTCATCCACTTTTGCTTTCATTTTTTCCTTGTGGAACAGACATATCCATCAGTTAGGTACAAATGACAGCATAGGTTACCCACCCGTTCTGCGCGCTCAAGCTCTGCAAGCTTTCCCGTTCCATCTACTTTGACTCTGGCTCCAAAGACCTTGATCTTGTCGGTGTCCATTGCTATATATGTTTTTGTCAGATCTCGTTAAGCAATACTGACTGTTGACTCACATGTATTGGCGACGAGGATCTTGGCATTTTCCAGCCGCTTTGGTGAGTTCACGGCAATGGATTTGTCAAGGATGAAACCTAAAGGTGTGTACCGGTTGTAATGCCACAAGGGGAATAACTTGCATGAACTAACCCTCATCGAGATATGAATCGGTGAGCTTTCCCCCCACCTTTTTGATAATCTGGATATGCTCTAGGTCTATCGATCCCTGTGTTCATCATGTTAGTATGAAAGTTGGAATATATAAGATACACCTAACCCTCAGTCGGAGAACAGCGTCGACGGCAAGATTAGCAAAGTAATTTTTATCTTGTGATAGCACTTTTGAAGATAATGTCGTCCGCGCGATATTGAATAGATCTTGTCGGAAGACGATAGGATCCGAGCTACCGAATCATCAGAAGCGCACACCATCAATTGTGATTGTCCACCAACCGATTATCAACGGCAGCACCCTCCAAAGCCTTCAAAGCGGCAAGACTTGCAATCCGGAACCCCTCCACAATGGTCTGTGGATGAATCTTTTGAGAAATAAGCTTCTCCGCCTCTCTCAACAACTCAGCAGCCAGGACAGTGACACTTGTAGTCCCATCTCCAACCTCATCATCCTGCACTTTGGAAATATTGACGAGGATCTTGGCAGCCGCATTATCGAGCTGGATTGCTTTGAGTATTGTTGCACCATCGTTGGTTACATTGATGTCTCCCGTTGACGCGGATTGAAGAATTTTGTTCATCCCTTTGGGACCAAGAGTCGATTTCACCAAGTCCCCGAGTGCCAGAGCGCCCACGAAGGATGAGAGACGCGCATTTTCAGCCTTCTCTTCTGTCGCCTGTTTATAGAATAACTTACTTCCATGGACGTAGCACAGGTAGGGAAGTACAGACCTGATCACCGAAAATTTGGATGGACATTGTGATTGTCAAGGTACAAATCGAAAAGATTGATAAGCGTCATGCGATCACGTGATGGCGTACATAGTATACTAACAGTAACTAACATACTATTACCAGTTTTACCACTACTACAATGGCACTAATGTATGGAAAAGAAAAGGACGGGGACAACGACCTGGCTGGTAATTGAAGCAGTATTCTGTCCCTTTCCTCACTAACCACTATCGTAGATCCGGGCTTTCTTTCTTTCTTTGCCAAATTACCCGCCAAGTCACCAGAAACTGGCACTCTTCGTCTCTTCCACCGCACAGGCAGCGATCCATTCTACGCAGTATACGGCCCGGATGCTCTCTTTGTTGCACAACATACGTATCACACCAACTCGGTCATAAAGTACCTTGGTACAGGTGGACGGGCTACCGGTCTTCCCAGCGTCTCCCTGAAAGTCAGCGTCGCCCAGATGTTGCTTAGGGAGGCGCTTACAGTCAAGCAACTGCGCGTAGAAATTTGGGTTCCAGAGCCTGGTCAGGGTAAGAAGTGCTCCAAGTTTCGTTTGGACAAAGAGGTGTGATTTTGAGGTTGAAGTATATATTGGAGGTTCACGGTTTTGTATTCTAGGCATCGCCTGGAAATTTGCAAGAAGTTGAAGACCTTCTTTTTGTTGATTCGGACCTCTTGTCTGCCCCGATTGTTATGGCCATCAAACTCGCTTCTACTTCAGACGGCAAAACAAAACTCAAGACCGTCGGTGTCGCATTCGCTGATACCAGCATCCGCCAACTGGGTGTCGCAGATTTTATAGACAATGACCTTTTTTCAAACACCGAGGTAGACAGTTTTTCCCTGCTGCATATTAGTTCGACGTGCTTATGAGAATATTACTGCAGTCTTTGATCATTCAGCTCTCCGTCAAGGAAGCTATCGTTCCGACTGGCACAACGTCTGGAACTACTGACCGTGATATCGACCTCAATAAACTCAAGGCAGTACTCGACCGGTGTGGGGTTGTTGTTTCAGAGAGGAAGCCGAGTAAAGTTCCACGGCCCTCCTTCGCATTCTCTACTCATCTATTATAGGCGAATTTACCGCAAAAAATGTTGCAGACGATGTGCCACGTCTGCTGAAATCAACTCCGGTTTCCCAATCATCGTCTGCTGATGTTACAGTGACCATTCGTGTGTCTTCTTCCATATCTGTTATTGTTATTTAACCATTATGCGATATAGCCGAACTTTCCTTTCCAACGGCTCCTTCTGCTCTCTCTGCTCTAATAACCTATCTTTCTCTTCTCTCTGACCCATCAAATCATGGAACATACTCTCTTCGTGCTCACGATCTCTCCCAGTTCATGAAACTAGATGCTAGCGCTTTGAGGGCTTTGAACCTTACAGAAGCACCGGGAAATGATGCAGGCACTTCATCTACAAGTTATTTAGCTTATTGACTTTGCCTGTGTTTAGAGCATGACGACTCGCAATACTACTCTACTGGGACTACTGAACAAGTGCAAGACCGCACAAGGAACCAGGCTTCTTGGAACATGGTTGAAACAACCCCTCGTCAATATGCATGAAATCCGTACATCCATATCGGCCCTATGTGTCTATAAGCACTGAAACAGTTCTTTCTAGATAAAAGACAGGATCTCATTGAGGCCTTCGTGGAAGATACAAATGCACGGAGAACACTCCAAGTCTGTTATCCGCCTTTTCCAGTTGCAGGAACTACTCATACAGAGGTTCAGGACGAGTTCATGAAAGTCATGCCAGATATGCACCGCCTCAGTAAACGTTTCCGAAAGTCGGTGGCCACATTGGAAGATGTTGTTCGTGTATATCAGGTCGTCATCAAGGTCTGTAGGCTTTTGTCTTAGCAGATTTCGGTCAGTTTATACATTTTGTAGCTGCCTGGGATGATCGATGCGCTTGAAGGAGTGCAAACAGACAGGAAAGAGCATGTGATACTTGTACAAGACTTTTATCTCAGTTTCATTCAGGTCGGAATGCATGTCTTTCCCAGTGACAGCGATTACTCACTTGTCTCCCAGGAATACCAAGCAAGCCTAGGAAAATACGCGGAGATGGTCGAACAAACGATCGACCTGAAGGAACTGGATAATCACAACTACGTTATCAAGCCAGACTACGACCCAAGACTGCAGGAGCTGGCAGCTAAATTGAGCGAGGTATGTCTTGATCAATCTCTTATCCGCCATTCCAAACCGTCGTTGACATTCGGGACATAGGTCCGAGATGGGTTGGATGAAGAACATCGAAAAGTCGGCCACGATCTCGACTTGGAGCTGGATAAGAAGCTTCATCTGGAGAACAATCAGGTTTATGGATACTGCTTTCGGCTAACCAAAAATGTACGTTTCAACCCAATATCTTGCATCTGGTTCCGAAACCATGCCGTACAGGATGCAAAAGGGCTGTCAAAGAAGTACACTGAAATTGGACAAACCAAGAGCGGTGTTTTTTTCAGGACGCACACACTCAAGCGCCTTGCCGAAGATTACACAGAATTCTCTCAGAGCTACAGCCGGACACAGAGTGGGTTGGTAAAGGAGATCGTAAGTATAGCAGGTACACTCTACAACCTCCAGCGAAGACCCTACGCTCATCTACGATCAGCAACATATACTCCCATTCTGGAATCGCTGGGCAATGTGGTCGCCCACCTTGATGTGATTCTGAGGCAAGTCATACAATATATGGGTATTTAACAATATGTATTGATGTTGGGTGGTAGCCTTGCGCATGTGTCTGTGAACGCCCCAGAACCGTACGTTAAGCCCAGAGTCATTAAGAAAGGTGCCCAAATACACGTTCAATCAATATTCTTCCCTCAGCTGAACTCTTATCAGGTTCGGGCAGCCTTATACTTAGAGACGCACGGCACCCTTGCCTGGAAGTCCAAGACGATATCTCGTTCATTCCCAATGACGTCGAGATGATTAAAGGTGGGTGCATCTTGAACCGTTATGTTCGTAAGATTTGTCCTCAGCTATTCCACATACACAGACAAAAGCGAGTTCCATATCATCAGTGCGTTCTGAGCCCTTCAGTCCCTATATGACATGTGTAAAATCTATTTAGCGGGCCCAAATATGGGTGGAAAATCTACGTACATTCGTCAAGTATGTATGCTTCGTCGTTTATTGCTCAGGCCTATCAACGTTTTCAGGTCGGCGTGATAGTCTTGATGGCACAGCTGGGCTGTTTCGTCCCCTGTTCCGAAGCCCAAGTTCCCATCTTCGATTCCGTTTTATGCAGAGTGGGGGCAGGGGATAGTCAACTAAAGGGCGTCTCTACGTTTATGGCTGAGATGCTAGAAACTGCTACAATTCTTCGGGTGTGTGCTGGCCGCTGAAGTGTGTATCGACACAGCTAACAGGTTGATAGTCGGCAACTAAGGATTCTCTAATAATCATTGATGAACTTGGGCGAGGTAGTGTCAAACATCGGTTGGCTACCTCTTGTTTGACCTATGTATGCAGGGACCTCTACTTACGACGGATTCGGGCTAGCCTGGGCGATTTCTGAGTAAGAACCATGTCCGCTCTCCTTTTCGCTACTCTGAACCCCATATGCATAGACATATTGCATCTGAGATTCACGCATTCTGTCTCTTTGCTACCCACTTCCACGAACTTACAGCCCTCGACCAACAGCTCCCACATGTGAAAAACCTACATGTTGTAGCCCATGTCACCTCTACTGGGACGGGGTCGCAGGACCGTGATATAACTCTCTTGTACAAGGTGGAACCAGGTGGGTAGGCCTCATGTTCATCCAGAGTCGTTCCAATGCTTGGGAATAGGAATTTCCGATCAAAGTTTCGGTATTCACGTTGCTGAACTTGCAAATTTCCCTGATAATGTGGTAAAAGTAAGTCTTGCCAGCGTGGTGTAGTCCCATTCATTCCTGAACCAAGGACACCAGCTCGCTAAGAGAAAAGCCGATGAACTTGAAGATTTTGGACAAGGTGCTTGTCTAGTTCTGTTTGTTGTTTGTCAAACTGTATTTTTTTTCTGTAGAACAAAGGCAAATGAAAGATCTCATTCCTGCAGGAGTCGCTGAGGAAGGCATCCAAATCATGGAAGAATTTCTTTGTGCTTGGTCCTATCGAGGCCCGGCCAAAGATGGCGAGGACATTATTATGACTGGTGATGGTGATCAAGATGCGGGATCTCAAGTCAAGGAGCTCAGGAGCTGTTTGGAAGAATTCCGTCCTCGTATTGAAAACAACCAATGGTTACGGTCTGTCCTCACATCGTTCTGACATATGTTGTTGTGCTGCTTTTGATCAATTACTTTATCAATTTTATATCTGGTAATTCATGTCTTTGCTGATTGTTCTGCTATATATATCCTGGCTGGTCCATGACTGTGGCAGCACCGTCGATGCTTTTTCATCTCTTCTGCTGGGCAGCATCTCGCCCGGCGGTGGTGATATCTGCTCCAAATAAACGGAGGCTGAGTGCACTACAAGAGGAACAATAGGTGAATTTCCAGCGTGTTGTAGTCAGTAAACACGATGAGACCTTTTAGCCTTTTTGTCCATCATCAATGTCAACGAAACATTGGACTTCCAGATAGGTACCACAAGCTCATTCGTGATTCTATTTTCGCCCTTGAACAACACTTGAATCAGGTTGCAGTGAGTACTCACGTCGTATCGTCTGATGCCTCTGGAGGGAAACGAACGATGTGACTTCCGACAGCTGGTGAGCAAGGGTTGAGCATGAATTGGGATGGAAGTTAATGGAGTTACATACGTCGAGCTTCTACAATGGTTTTGAATGGTTCTGGGAACGATGAACATAGTGGGTAGTACGATTGAATCAACGTCTTCAGCGAAACCAGATCGGCCGTAATGATTGTTGAGAGATCTATGTAAGGTAGAATAACTGGCAGGCCTTCTCCGAGGACGCGAAACTGGGGCTCGGCTCCTTTCCCTGCATCTTGCTTCGTGAACACCTTTGTTCCGGCAGCCATGAGGCGTATACGAGTGTATTCATTATTTTCGACCACAGCCTTGACAACATCGTTGACTAGATACAGTGAGCGCACAGCGTCGCCTTTCGGATTGCGGACAAGTATGTTGGACGACGGAAACCTGGGATTAAGGCAAAGTCGCTCACTGAATGGATTACGAAGCAATATCAGTTAGTGGTGAATTCATTGCAAGAACAGATGTCCAGCTTACATGCAGTTTAGAAGGATAGGCTCCTCCGGAGCTAGGAACGTGTAAGGTTTCTCCTTGAAAGAGACGCCGCCCTCAGCAGCCTTTCCTTTCCTCTCTTTCTTCCCTTCCTCTAAAGGGCTTGGCGCATGTGATTTTTGAGCAGAGGGATCTTCAGCTTTCGACTCCATGTCCATGTTCTCCACCTGGGTGGGTATTCTTGTCGTCTTCTCTGTGCCCAACGTAACGTTTTCGTCCATCAGTCGAGGTTTTTTTATCCACGAAGTTTGCTCTAAGTCTTCTGGTTCTCGTTTCCGTTCCCTGCACGAGTTTAATCCCTCGATTTAAGTAGCAAAGTACTCAGCATCACGTACTTGAAAATGGTTACATCAGTTGCACCTCCACCCTGCGACCTTCTCTCAAGGACAGCGACAAAAAAACCTCCTGTATCTTGGAGATGGGGGTATATCCTCAAGCTGTGTATGTCGTAAGGTATTAACCACTGATTGCGTATGATCATAAACAGACCATCTGTTAAGATTCAGTGATTCCGGTTCTTTCGGTGGCCAATGACCTTCTGTCAGCTTTGTATTGCTTTGTGTATGGGGAGAATTCAAGAAATCTTGGTAAGTGTCGTACGATGTCGTGATTTCACGATCAACGCTGGGGCGCCAGGTTGTCAACCCAGGTTTCCGCTTCAATTGCGGATGTCTTGAGGAAACATCAACCAAATAAAAATCTAGTAAGAAGCAGTTGAGGTCCATGATTATAACGAACAGGAGTAACATCCCGACCGTTATTCGCTTTCAAGGCAACAGCGATGACAGCTTCATTTTCGACAGGATTCAGGGAACACGTCGAATATACAATCCTCCCATCGTCCTTTAAGAGTTTCATCGCTCGTTGGAGAATCCGAAGCTGTAAACTTCAGGAGGCAATCATGTTCATTGGAGACAGAGAGCGAGCAATCGAATGACTAACACATGTAGACCGTTCCCATCCATGGGTTGCCAGGTCTTCCAGATTCCAATATTTTTCCGAATCGTACCATCGCCACTGCAAGGTACGTCGCATAATATTCTGTCGAATCGCAACTGCTCCAACTTCTGACCCCCAGGAGAAGGAACTTGCAGGACAGGGTAAATAGAAGCGTCTAAATTCGTGACGATAAGAGCGGGACTAGGGAGACGTGCGGATTGATGGATCAGTAGATGGGTACGTTTGTTGTCGCTGTCATTGGCCAGCAGCAGTCCTGAAGGTATTGCTGTTGCTGTAAGTGAATCCTGCGCGTGGAGAGCCTCTAGAAGTTGGGCAGTCTATAGGTGAAGGAGCATTTAAACTTGAAAGATAGGGATGACAGCTGGAACACAGCGCCTACTTTTGATCCTGGTGCCGCACACATATCCATGACCTGATAGTACACTCGTCACGCCAGGAACGTTAAGATTGTATCGTACTGTACCTTATGATGGGGCAAGACATCTAAAAAGAGGGGAGGAAGCATACTGACTGCTTCTTGTCTGGATATGTTTCCCTTGAAGTCGCTCAATTAGAGTGACCGAAAGACCATCACGTGACAACACACATACGACTTCGGTCTCGAACACGAGGAAAGAATGGAACTTTTTGAACTCCTCTGACTTACGCAGGACCTTTTTGGGTACGTTGAACTGCCATGCGAGTCCATCTGGATACCTTGTACAGTTGAAATAGCTGAACGAGGGTCCAAAACTCCTCGACATACCAAGAAATCTGCATAGGCGGCGGAACGCGTTGGCCTTCAAAAAAGACATCGCTGAGACTTGGTACGTGTATGTTCTTTACGGTTTCATTGAGAGAGTTTGCTATCCTGTTGATAGATGAGTAAAGGCTCGTCCTTGAGCAACCGAAACAAAAACACACTGTCGACTGCCTGCGACACGGAAGGTAGTGGGAAGGTGTTGTTGCAATGCATTCATAAAGGACTCCCATTCATCTTCTGGAACAATATTTTGCGCCTTGTAGTAGGCATTGAAGCGCTCGTTTTCCATATCGGATTTATTGAGTATATCACTGCGATAGGCATCGTCCTTTTGGCCACGACGCTTTGGCGCACTTTTCTACCACTGTTGTGAGCATCGGAGCTATGAGTAAACGACAAGAAAGACCTTGGTTCTAGTCATTGAAGTGAGAGTTCACTGATTTTGTTTTCGATCAGATCTAAAAGTGTTTGACAAAAGCCTTGCTCACAAACTAAGAATTACTGAAGTAAATAGATAATCCTATGTGGTATCCATTGCATCTCCACCGACTAGCGTTATCTCCTCGTTGATGATCAATTTTCTGACATTCTCCGTCTTCCATGCCGTAGTCCCCCTTCTGAACCGATAGTTCCTCTCTTTCTGTACACGTTGGTTGGGCATTTCCACATTCCGGAGCATTTCGGTCTGGGTTGCAGTGATGATACAAGCATCGACGTTGGATCCTGAACCAAGATCGTTGAAAATACCAGCGGAAATCGCCGCTTTAACCAAGCTCAAGGCCTCCTCACGCTGAAAGTAAGAGGAATATAGTCACGTAGAGGACAGGATGGATTCAAAACTGACCTCCATGTTGGGTATCCATCCACTTTCAAAGACGGCCATGGCAGCTAGACTACCTGAGCCCATGGTGACATACGGCAGCTTGTCTGTAGACCCATGAGGATGAATTGTGAACAGGTGGGGTCCTGTAGCATCAACTCCCCCGAGAACAAGTGCGGCACCGATATGGCCTTGATATCTTATGAAGTGATAGATGACAGTGCCATGGTTGATACGATTCTCGAATGCTTACTTGAACAACATTTGTTTCAGCATTGTCATCGCCGTTACCACTCGAGGCTTCCTCCCAGTTGACAGAGCGTGCAGTTCCATGTTGGAAGAGATAAGGGCGGTCGTAAATTCAGTATCCGCAGCTGTTCCCGCACCACAGCATCGTATCGAGTCTGTAATGTAGTGTATCTAGCCAAGGTGAAAAGCGATCATAGATTGAAGGGGTAAATGTACATACCTTTTCGCAGTTCTTATCTGCGACAATTTCACCTTCCGTTGCTCGCGTATCTGCTCCTAGAATGATTCCGTCTTTGAAAAGACAGCCGACGATGGTTGTTCCTGTACTTGTAGCTTTGGGAAGGTGCAGGCCTTTCTCGGCCATGACGTTATTGCTGGAGAGGAAATAAGGAAGGAATTTTCGATAATGCACGAGCTGTTATCACCGTAGCTCATTTGAGAAGTCAAAACCGGGACCCGAGAAGACAGAGGGTACGAGCATAGCACAATGTGAGCGAAGGTTCAGCAAAGCTTCAAGGCAAGTTCAGCGGTCAGCGCATACGCGTTCGGCACGTGACTTGGATACAACTGGACGATTATCAATTTACTTTATCACTTTTACCATCATGCAGACTACTATTAGCCCTCATACACAAAAGCCTTTGGTTTCTCGCGCTTACCCTTCGCAGTCCGAGTTGGACTTCGCAATTCAGAATGCATCTAAAGCCCAGAAAGTTTGGCGCAAAGTTCCCTTGGAAGACAGAGTCGACATCAGTCGCAAGTTTGTCGTGCGCTCTTCTGCCTCGGAATCTGTTCAAGCCTGGCTTGACCGCTGCGCCCATAGGAAGAGTTCAAAAATCTGCCAGATAACGTCTCACTTGAACTCGCACTTCAAATGGGTCGGTAAGCTTCCTCGCTTATCAAGATTACCGCCAAACCTCATCTAATAATTTAAACCTATAGCCCCGTATCTCAATGCCCAGGAGAAATTAACACAATGCTCCAACGTGCAGAATTCATGACCTCCATTGCCTTCGAGGCCCTCGGGGATATTTCTCTAAAGGACACAGATAAGCCTGGTTTCAGGAGATACATCAAGCGCATTCCCTTGGGAGTCATTCTTGTCATCGTTCCTTGGAAGTGAGACATCGTTATGGTCTAAAACTCTTTACTACTCTCAGATGATTCACCTAGCTTCCCTTACCTGGTTGCGATCAATTCTGTCCTCCCAGCCATCATTGCGGGCAATGCCGTCTTGCTCAAGCCATCGCCGCAAACTCCTTTGACGGCAGAAAGGCTTGCATTGGCTCTGGTACGTGCGGGGGTTCCCAAGGATGTCATTCAGGTCATCCACATGTCTCCTTCCCTAACCTCCTTTGCTGTCCAACATACCCTCGTCGATTTCGTTTCATTCACAGGCAGTGTTGCGGGGGGTCACTCCATTGCTAGGTTAGCTGCCAATGGGCCTGGATTCACTGGTGTTGGTTTGGAGGTACATTTTCTGTTTCTTCCTTCGTACATTACTCACCTTGCACTTGCTAGCTTGGCGGCAAGGACCCTGCATATGTGCGGGCCGATGCAAATCTCGAATACACTGTTGTCGAACTAGTGGACGGTACATCAACAAATTTGCGAGGCTTTGAGCCACTCTAAGTTTTACCTCCAGGTGCTTTCTTCAATTCCGGCCAAAGCTGCTGTGCGATCGAGGTATTGGACATTCACCTGCCCATTCACACGCATTGCATACTTAGATTTTTAGCGCATTTACGTCCACGAGTCACTGTTCGATATATTCGTGGAGAAATACACAGATCTTGTCAAAGTGTGTTGGGGTGTATCGAGTGCCTTGAATATTCGTTTATATACTCTTTCTTGTCAGACATACAAACTTGGAGATCCAACTATGCCGGATACCAACCTCGGTCCTGTCGTCAGTGTAGCCAGTGCCGAAAGAATCCGCAAACAAATTACGGATGCTGGTATGTGCCATTCTTTCTCCGCTCCCCGATTTGATGGTAGTCGTAGTCCGTGCTGGCGCCAAGCCGTTGATTCCTGAGGATACGTTCTCCAGACCGTATGTCACTCCTGTCGTCCTTTTGACAGATCTTCATTAAATTATGCCAGTGGGGCTGCGTTTGTTGCACCACAAGTCTTAATCAATGTCGATCACTGTACGTGAGGGTTAGTTTACGTCTAGAGTAGCTTGCTGATCAAAAAACCCAGCTATGGACATAATGAAGGTATCAACAACATCTCCGAGATGTTCTGCTTCACTTAGCCTATCTGCAGGAAGAAACCTTTGGTCCCGTTGTAGGGATACAGAAGGTTAGCACTCCCAATATGCCTGGTATCACTGATGTTATATTGTTGGTTGTAGGTATCTTCTGATGAAGAGGCTATTTTATTAATGAATGACTCCCCATATGGTCTCACGGCCTCGGTATGGACCAATGCTGAAGGAAGTCCTGAATCTGAGTTAGCCTTCCTGAAATTTGTCAATGAACTAGAGACTGGAACTGTCTTTCTGAACAGGCATGGGGATTTAACATTTTTGTTAAATACAAGGATTCACAGTTGTTCTATCTAGATGTGATTATCTGGATCCTGCCCTTGCATGGACAGGAGTGAAAGACAGTGGCAGAGGTGTAAGTTTAAGCAAGTTTGGTGAGTACCTCCTATGGAATGCCTGGCATTGTTTCTGATATGTTATCAGGATATGACCAGTTGACTCGTGCCAAGTCTGTTCACATGAAGATTAGAACATCATAATCAAACAATTGGAAATTCTGTGTAGTGCCATGTGTTCATACAAGCTTTCACAATAAGATAGTGGTTAATCTTGTTAGCTTACTTGAGCTAGTGGGCCATTGCTGTGCATGGCAGGTTGTAAGAGATTCTCTCTTACTACACATGACCGTGATGATATCACATGTAATGAGGGTCATTATTATGGTACCATTTGTCTTTGTATTATTATCACTTCTTGAATCGATACTCTCATCATCTCATTCTCGGTCTCTTGAGTATTGGAAGTTGATACTTCCTTCCACTTTTTTTTTGAGACGACGTGATTGCAAGGCAATCAGTAAACCAACCGCGATGACAATATCCCCGAATTAAGGCCCCATCACGGACACGTCAACCTCGTTGACATTCTCACCTGCCCCTTCTCCTGAACTCGCCTGAGTATTCGACAGCAAATATGTCATAGTGCACCCAGAAAACATCACGTCAATGTTCTCTACAGCTTTCTGACAACCTAAAGAAGAAGACTACGTCAGTCCGTGACCCACAGAGTTGCACAGTATAAGAGGGAGGAAAGTCGAAGACCAAGCAACTCGTCTTTCCAACACAAACTGCAAGAAAAGGCGGACTACCACAAACTGTCTCATAAACCTTCCATGCCCCGTCCACTCACAACGCGCAGCCGCACACACACTCAATGTCCAGCCATGCCCCTGCCACCAGCCCTGCATACAGATACTCGCTCATCTAGTGTGGCTAGCCC
>QFEU01024011.1:0-13705 GCA_003316345.1 Tricholoma terreum
TGTTTCGGGTGGCTTGCGGGCCACCGACGATGTGGAAGGTAAGTGTGCCAGAGTCTCCGCAACCTCGAAGGCATTGATTTCCTCTACCAATTGCTGTCGATATGCAAGGTACTCTTCCCGCAGTTCCTCCCATCGTGTCTTTGGCAACGTCCGGAACCCAAATTTGGAGGCTTCGAGATCATCCGGAGATTCTGCCAGAGCGGCTGCTTTGATTTGAGAGTGGTCGGAGGTTCGATCCCAGGGCCATTTATGCAATAGAAACTCTACATCGCTGGGACTCCGCAGCACAACCAGTGCGAATCCTTTGCACGTCGGATGATCGCCTAGTTTATCCTGATGATGTGGCGGGAGAGTTATATCCTCCAAGCGCGTTCGGTGATTGGTACAGGGAGAGTTGTTCATGGATAGTAAAGAAAGGACGAATCTGGCGATTCCTGGTATTGTTCTGTACTGCAAGGGTATATTCTCCTATGAGGGCATCGGTGAGCTTTCACGGTAGTCAAAAGTGTGAATGTACCATGTAGATGGTTTGTTTCGCCCAATCAGCTTTGGACAGTTCTGCAGTACAACTAGAGGGGCCGCCTACCCAATCCTTTCGCCGTATCTCATATCCTCCAACATCCTCAGTGTCGTGGCCGCCTCCTAACCAGGTCGACGATGATGGCTCCGAGACAAGAAGTCGCACATCAAACACATCGGAGGCATAGGACCGCAGAGCCTTGACAATCGTCGTTTGAGAATCTTGGAGTTGAAGTGGTGCTAGAACCTTTGAAGAATTCAGCAGATAACTGAGAGAAATGACTTGTAATAAACCCAATCAAGCTTCTCGCTGTAAAGGACGTGGGATATCACATACATCCGTCCCTAGTTGGTTCCCCTGCTCCTGACGTGCCGCTATAGTCCACCTTTCTTCGCAACTCGGGGTCTGACCACAAGGTATAGTCTGAGACGGCAATGCGAATCAAGTTTGCATAATCGACGTCAAAACATTTGACTTTTCCGCGTGTTCCTGGTGGGGCGATAGTTCGAATATCGCCATTCCTTTGAGGTGTGGGGTCATGGGGGATGGGAGTAGGAACAGAGTGAAGGGAAGGTACATCTTGAGTGGTTTTTTTCTTGCTCTTTGATACAATCCTTGGTACAAAGGCAAAACTTGAGGACATGCGAAAAGGGAGAGAATATATAATAATGACGTTATAAGTATATACTTGTATTCAAGTTTGTGAGCCTCTCGTTGCTTAAGGTCGTCTGCTCGCTCTCACTAAGTCGCGTCCGTAAATACATGTATCGTGTTGTTCTGTAATCTGACCGATTCCCGTACAGCTGTAAAGCCTGTAACTCAGTAAAGGTCCTCAGTGACCATCCACCATTCACGCCGTAACGCCCAACTGAAGTTTACCACGTTGTTACGCAGCCAACTGTTTGGATGGCAAGGAAGGCCGTAGGCCCCGAGTCCGAGGGTTACTTCCCTCCCACGTCGGTGTGCTAGCACCATCCGCTTGGGGACGTGCATGGAAAAATGGGTGCAGTCAATGATCCTTAACATCTGCCAGCTTCTGCAGTCCAGGAAGGAACAAGTGAGGGCATCAATGTCGGTGATATCTCGAGATGCATCGCCGACTTCGAATGCAGTGAGAGGGCGAGAGGGCAACGAATTATTTCCAGGTCGGAAACGACATCATCGAAAACGGAGTAACCATTGAAAAAAGTTACCAAAGGAAACTCGCGAATGAAGTCATAACTGAGGCGTTCTAAAGTTAAGCGATCCATGTTGATAGCAATGGATTGATGTTCGTGTGACCGAGGGTCGATGCTAAACTCGGTTTCTTTGAGTTCCAAGTAACATGGGTTTGTCATACACGAAAGAACATCGTCGAGGAGAAAGTAGCTTCCTCCCCTTGCTAACGAGAAAGATGTGCGATGGAAAGCACAAACGCTGGATCCCGACCGGTAAGCTCGTCTATCCAATCCAGGAAGCGTTTACATGCATCGATGAAATTTCGCCCGTCCATGGCGAGGTATCCGAGGTTCGGAAAGATAAATTCTTGCCCAGCTACATGATCGGGGATGGTTGAACCACTAGTGAGCCTTTCCTGATGGGAATGACCGTACAGCGTGAGCGATAACAGACGAGGTGGATGATCAAACTCCTTCCAGACCGAAGGAAGTGACGAGGTCTGATTCAGAAAGAAAGCTGGGTACAATGACCCTGTACGCATGTTCTTAACATCCTAGTTCGTGGGAATCCTTGATCGACCCCTCATAACAAAGACTTCAATCAGTGCGTCCCTGGAGGCTTCTAATTCAGAGCGGAAGTCCGATAACCAAGGGTTGTAGCCAAGGAAGACGACAGTCTACTTCCAAAATTTCGGGGAATGTCAGCAGGATATCTCGCCAGAGTGCCCAGACTGAAACGAGGGCATAAGGAAACAAAGCTGGGTGCGGGATACCATCGTACCATGGCCACTTTGTCGAGTCTAAGTCGATCGTATGTGACATGCTTCCCAGATCAACCCTAGGGTCATGAAGCCTATTACACAAATCAGTCTCAAGTTACGTTATTCCTCTCCTTCCACCCATGGTTCGACTGTCACGACCTCACCTACGCGTGAGCATGTTTGCCTCGAAAACCCCTTCATTCACCCTCCACGGCCACAACTTCGAGGATTTCCCTAACGAAGTCTTCAATCTTTTGTTTCCTGGTCCTCCTGTATCTGACCACCCGGAGATTCAACGACCTGAGCCGAACCTATTGGGTGATAAGGCGTCCTGACGACAACCCCTTACGTATAATACGTATAATATATGCATTTAGGATAGACGGCCAATGTCACGACCAACGTGATATACTGCAATGCACCTTAGGCCACGGGGTCCGCACTGACATTGCCCCTACATAATTTACACGTCCGCGTTGCCAAGTTTTGGTTTGCCCAAAATGACAAGAGTGACAGTACCGCCACATTCATTTCCACGCATGTCTTGACCGTGGCCAGGTACGACGAGAATTCGGGATCAAAAATGAAGCACTACGGTAGTGTGACAGCGATGTTGGACCTGGACTTCCACTAGTACTAACTAGTGATAGCACTGGCTTGCCCACAACTGTCAGCGGCCACAATATCTCAAGCTTTTTGTCCCTAGCTCACGCACTTTTATTCGCTACACCATGGATAGGCTCATATCGAAGCTGAGAGGAAAGGATTCGACAGAGACGAAGGTGGGTTGTTATTATATGCGTTTTCCGTCGTCGATGTACAATTGTAGGCAAAGAAGGGCGATTTCGGGATTTTGCAACTCACTCCTGGGACTTCGCCGCAGGTGGAGTGAGTTTTTCCTACCATGCCAGTCACTTGTTAGTAGAAGCTCGTCTACAGCATCATTGCCATTCATGGTCTCGACGGTGATCGCGAACGATCATGGACCCACAGGGAGCGGAACGTCATGTGGCCGAAAACGCTCTTGCCAGAAAAAGTACCTAACGCGAGGATCCTGACTTACGGCTACGATGCGTACACTCGGGACCGAGAGCAGC
This sequence comes from Tricholoma terreum, assembly GCA_003316345.1. Classification (NCBI taxonomy): domain Eukaryota; kingdom Fungi; phylum Basidiomycota; class Agaricomycetes; order Agaricales; family Tricholomataceae; genus Tricholoma; species Tricholoma terreum. Next base: position 3,536 of record QFEU01024011.1, read on the forward strand.
TGACAAACCAGAGTATTCACGACCACGCAGAGACCCTGGTCGCCAAACTTGTCCAGTACAGAAGAGAAACCAATGTACGTGGACCAATTCCTGCCCCTCTCAAGTATCTCTAACCTTTTGAGCCCAGACCGAGAATCGGCCTATCATATTCATCGCTCATAGTCTCGGAGGTATCGTCCTGAAAACCGTGAGTGGTGTTCACTCGATACTCGACGACATTCTGATGTGGTATCGAAGGCTTTATTCCAATCGAGCATCGCCAATAAAGACAATCGTCCTGACTACAAGTCTATCGAATTGTCAACCTATGGAATGATTCTCCTAGGAACGCCTCATCAAGGGTCTGATGCCGCTGACTTTGCTATTCAACTCCTCCGCATCAAGTCTCTCTATTCGCACACAAACGATCAAGTCTTGAAGCATCTCAGACGAGACTCGCCTGAGTTACAGGCACAACTTTCGAATTTTGCATCAATCAGCAACAGGTTTGATACGAAATTCTTCTATGAAGCCTACGAGACTAAGGTTGGAGGTGTTCAAACTCTTGTATGTAACCTCCATTGACTGCTCATCGAACTCCTGATAATATTGCACTGAAGATTGTTCCTAAATCTTCTGCGTCCCTTCCCGGTGCCGTTGGCGTTGAAGTAATTGCCTTGTACAAAGACCACGTCGGAATGGCGAAATTTGCATCAGCCGACGACGACGACTTCCAGACGATCTGCCGGTGCCTGACAGAAATGCTTACAAAATCTTCAGTAAAGATTGAAGAGAGATGGAGATACCACAAGAAGCACGAGGGTTTGTGAATAGATTGTTGCCTAAGATGTATATATGATAAATGTGCCCCCAGAGATAGATTCTGGTGTCGCAAGTTCGACAGCATACAAGTTGGCGTTTAGGGAGCGCTTTGATCCACTCGATGACGGCCCGGGTATGCGTCTGATCCTTGATAACCCATATTATCTGCGCACTGAAGTACGAGCAGATGAACGAATGACCACGTTGTTAAACGCTCTGCAGTCTTTACCGTTTCATGAAAAGCACAGGGATCTCCAAATGCGCCGCATGGAAGGTTTGGGCGAGTGGCTTCTGAACATGCCCAAGTTCGGAGAGTGGCGCGAAGCATTCCTGCGTCACAACATGCTTTGGTGCCACGGAGCCCCCGGAGTTGGGAAAACCTTTCTTGCGTATGTTTGCTCTCCCTGTTAATTGACGGAAATTAATGATTTTCCAGCTCTGTTGTGGTCGACCACTTGGATGATCGAGTCCAGCTGACTGGTGGCAGACTGCTGTACTTTTACTTCGATTACAAGCGGCAGTCAGAGCAGACCCCCTTCAACATTTTGGTTACATTATTGAGGCAACTACTCTCCACCCACTCTAGCTTTCCAAATGCCGCCTCGGATCTCTATAAACGCATCCAGAAAGGTCAAGGTCTACCAGGATGGAAGGACTTGATTAAAACTTTCCAAAATATCTGCGCTAGTTCCTCAGAGGAACTGTTTTTGGTGTTCGACGCTTTGGATGAGTGTGATGAGAAGGGCAATCGCGAACCAATTCTTGACCTGCTCGAGTTCCTGTCGGGATCCAATGTGCGCGTGTTAATCACCAGTCGTCCGTATCCTCCGGACATCAACGACGCGTTCGCCGACTACCCACAAATCGTAATTGAGGCAGCCGATTCCGATATTCGAGCCTTTCTGCTCAAAAAGATTACAAAATCCAGACGGAAAAGCGCTCGTTTTATCGACGACACTCTTCGTCAAGAAATCATCCAGTTGATCACAGCTAAATCGCAAGGAATGTACGTGCAATCAGTTATGATTGATCATGGTTCGCTAACCCAAAATCAGGTTCCTCTTGCCTGCCTTGCAAATCGACAACATACTTGGCCAGACTAACCCGCGCCGGGTCCGAGAGGCCCTCCGCGCATTACCCACAGCGCTAGTAGAGAACCTGGATTTGACTATCGAACGAATCAGATCCCAAGACTCCCAAGGTCAACCGAGAACCGATCTGGCAATGCACATACTCATGTGGCTCTCTAACGCCAAGAGACCACTCACCGTCAACGAGCTGCAGCATGCAACCGCAACGATACCTGACATGGCCCAGTTGGTTGAGTTAACTGACCCGAGCTTTTTCACGCAATGCTGCTTGGGCCTTGTTACCATTGACAGGGGGACTTCAATTGTCCGTCTGGTCCATTTGTCGGTCAATGAATACTTGCAAGATCGTGCAACAATTCTTTTCCCTTGCGCGCATGGAAAATTGGCTATTACTTGCCTCACTTACCTTTCCCTGAACGATCTTTACGGCGTCAAACTTTCGACCAAGGACGAGCTCGATACACTTTCATCCAAGTTCCACTTCTTGGATTATGCGGTATCCTACTGGGGGGTTCATGCAGCGATTTGTTTCGATGTTGAAGTCGAATGGACAGCGCGCAAATTCCTTGAAAATCGACCTCTACTTGAATTCTGGAATCAGTTGTACGAGAAGAAACATGCTAAATCCGTCGCGGGTTCCGACATTTCTCAGTATATCGTCAAGGACATGACCGCTCTTCACGTTTCAGCGATATTTGGCATTGAAAAGCTTGCCCAAGATGCAGTCAAGAATAGTAGTTCTAACCCGAATCCGCAAGATTCACTGGATCGCTCACCTCTCATGCTTGCTGCTGCGTACGGACAGAAGAGTCTTTTGAAGCTCCTCCTATCAAGAGATGGCATCAGGGTGAACTTGGCCGACTCGAAGGGCAGAACTGCTCTTGGCTTTGCAGTTGATCGTGCTCAATTCGATGTCGTTCGGATGCTCCTCTCTTTTTCAAACATTGACATCAATATTGGAAATCCATTTGTAGCAGCTTGCGAGAATGCATCTCGTCTTGACGATGATGCTCAGGCGTGTACTCGAATCGTGAAACTGCTTCTATCGCGACCAAATTTGGACGTGAACGCTACACGTCTCTCGACTGATGAACGTTTTCCAGAGGACCGGGCAGCTTGGGAATGGATGGGAAGGACTTTCGACTGGGAACCTCTTCGGATGCTACTGTCACGCAAAAACTTTGACCCCTCCGCATACTTCACTAACGCACAGGTAGAAACAAAGTCCACAGATCTCTGGAGTTACATGCTTCACTCAGACTATATGTTTGAGGGATGGACACTAAGTATAGTGCCTATGATTCACGCACTAGATGTTGATCATCGCTTCCGTCTGCCAGATTTCGCATTTTTACGGCTGTCCAAGCCATTCCTTTACATCGCCTTCGTGAATGACGTTCAAAGACTGGGTGATCCCGGGGGTTATTACTACTCCAACTGTGGAGTATGGGTCGAGGACAATGAGAGTGGCATCATTAGGGACAAATTACGCAAGTCTTTGAAAAAACTCGGTTTCTCATTCGATACGAGAGACTCTCATGGACGAACATATTTGCACTACGCAGCGCAAAGCGACGAGGAAGAAGACCTTCACTTTTTCCTTGAGCGAGGTGCCGACGTCTCTGCCATAGATAATCGTGGTTGTACGCCCCTTCATTATGCAGCAAAGGAAGGAAAGACAGACCACGTCTCCATGCTTCTTGATGCCGGTGCGGTCGCTACTGCAGTAGACCACAACGGCTGGTCAGTTTTACACGAAGCTGCTGGCAGCAGTAATGTATCAATTGTTGAGCTGTTGCTCGATCGTGGTGCCGACTTGTATGCCAGAGACAAATATGGCACAACTGTTCTTCATGTAGCAGCAGCAGCATCAAGAGACTCCAAACCTGTGATCACCTTACTCATAGATCGTGGAGCGGATTTCTTGATAAACACCGTCGATCTATTCTGCAACTCCCCTCTCCACAATGCCGCCTGGTATGGTCCTGTCGAAACATGTCGATTGCTATTGCAGAGAGGAGCGAACCCCGATTTATGTTCCATTACTGGGACGCCTCTGCATGCTGGCGCACAAAAAATGGACAGGGAAACTCTTTTGGCGATTCTCTCCAGCGGGGGAGACCCGAACCTCCTAGATTGCTATGGCCGCAGTAGCTTTGACTGGATTGCAAGGTATAAACCCCTCACAGAGGAGATGGGCACAATCATGTTGATGTACAGGCCGACGCCGCCACGTGTGACAAGCCGATGTCTTCTGAAATTCATGCGGGAAAGGATCAACCTCATGTTTTCTCTGGACAAAAAAAAACAGATTGAACTTAGGTACCGCTTAGGCAAGTAGCTGTTGTACTTGGGTGACGAGAAATCTGCGCGTATAATCTTCGAAACGTTCATCACGACCAAATCCAAATCCAGTGTCATTGAATCTGAGGATTGTTGTGAGCAGTGCTTCACAAATACTCCAGGGCACCTCTATTACTGCAAAACATGCCCGTATGTCGCACTTTGTTCAAATTGCTTAAAGGACTGAAAAGACGACAAGATGCCATGGTGTCAAGGTCATGACTTCCTCAAGGTTCCGGGCGATGAATGGAAGAATCTGCCAATAGGGGTGGTAAACAAGCAGGGTCAGGGTTTCGAGGAATGGCTGAAGGATCTTCAGAAGAAATACTGCAGCGACTCGGCAATGAGCGGGGTTCATCAGGACGAACAGTGAGACGGGGGAAAGCATGGGACGGGCGAGCCAGAAATGAAGTTTGAGCTCTTGTTGACGGCGGCGGAGAACCTTCTAATTCTTAAATGGAGGCATAGAGATAAGGACGTATGTGTACTTGAACTCGATGCAGGTGCTAATGCCAAAGTTTTGTGTTTCTTCGCTCATGAGTCATTTCGTTTCAATTTCCAACGAGACTGTAGCTCGACTTTTCAACGTGATTTGGAATGATACGAAGAATTTCCGTATCTTTGGAGGCACTGGCTCGGAAGAGTACGGAGGCAGAGCTCCCAGAACTGGGGTCTAGAAGAATTAATGAATCCCTTATAGAAGTTAGATCGTAATCGAGTAACCGCCAGTGGACAACTTACCAAGTTAAATATGGTGGCTCCTTTGCTGCCGAAGGCTTGATACTGATCTGAACAACTATGCTCTGCTAATGATGAAATTTGAATTGATTAGAAGCGGGAGTAGACCGTAAAGTAGTAGTATATACACATTTGTTAGCTGGAGGGAGGCGACTCTACTTCCTCCGAAGACAGCGCTACTTTACCCAGTGATTTCGACATTTCTTTTTCAGCTGGGTGGGAACGAAATCTTGCCGTGTATCGATGCCAATGAATCACCCCTCCTCGCAAACTCAATTTCGACGCGCCCTTTCCATCCGACCAACAGCATAGCTTGCGATTTAATTCACGTTCATAAGTAGCATCACGAAACGAGTGACCAGTGACTCATCAATTCTACTCTCGCCGATCCACCATTCACGCCGCAACGCCCAACTGAAGTTTAGCAAGTTGTCACGCAGCCAAGCTTCATCCTGTTTGGATGGCCAAGGAAGGCCGTAGACGTCGAGTTCAAGGGTTGCTTCCCCGCCATGTCGGTGTGCTAGCACCATCCGCTTTAGGGATTGCATGGAAAAACTGATGCAGTCAATGATCCTGCCAGGCTGCTAGACCCAATAAGGGTTTGGGATTATCTCTTCAAGACAATGGTCCTCGAAGGCACCGCAGTCTTGTACAATAATAACGGAGCTTTTGCAATCCAGGAAGAAACGAGCGAGGGTATCACTGTCGGTAATACCTCTAAGTATAACTTCCTCCGGAGATATGTCGCAGTGCGAACGCAGTGAGAGGGCAACAAATTATATCCAGTTCGGGAATGCCATCCTCGGAGTCACCATATGCATTGAAGGTTACCGGGGGAAACTCGTGAAGGAAGTCATAGCTGAGGCCTTCTAAAGCCAGCTATTCAAACTGATATAAATGGATTGATATTCGTGTGATCCAGGTTCAATGCTAAATTCGGTTTCTTTGAGTTCCGAGTGGCGTAGGTTTGCCACACGCGAAAGAACGTCGTAGAGGGAGAAGTTGGCTTCCTTCCCTCTTGAACGAGAAAGATGTGCGATGGAAAGCACAAACGCTGGATCCCGAGCAGTGAGCTCGTCTATCCAGTCCGGGAAGCGTTTACATGCATAAATGAAATTTCGCCCGTCGATGCCCAGGTATCGAAGGTTCGGGAGGATAAATTCTTGCCCAGCTACCGGGTCGAGGATAGTTAAACCACTAGTGAGCCTTTCCTGATGGGAATGACCGCACAGCGTGAGCGATAACAGACGAGGTGAATGATCAAACTCCTTCCAGACCGAAGGAAGTGATGAGGTCTGATGCAGAAAGAAAGAAAGCTGGGTACAACGATGCACGTGCGGGCACAGCACATCCATGACAGCACGCACATGCACTTCTTCGAGGACATCTCGATTCATGGAAGTCGTTGATCGATCCCTCATAACAAATACTTTAATCAGAGCGTTCCTGGAGGCTTCTAGTTCAGAGCGGAAGTCCGATAACCAAGAAGGGTTATAGCCAAGGAAGACGACAGTCTGCTTCCAAAATTCGGGGGATGTCAGCAGGATATCTCGCCAGAGTGCGCAGTCTGAAACGAGGCGTAAGGAAACAAAACTGGGTGTAGGATACCGTCGTCCCAAGGCCACTTTGTCACTGGAGCCTGAGTCGATTATATGGTGTTCTAGGCTTTTCTGTGCTATGGTATGAACTGATTTGAAAATGAGGGTGAGGATCTCGGGAGGTAGGATAGATGGAGTATGCCTGTCAATGAGAATCAGGACAGAACTATTTAGCTCAAACCTTCATGCATATGAATAATTAGTGCTAAGATTTTTGCAACATACCATGGATGTCGATGACCAGTTCAACGGTCAACCACTACAGAGAGAAAGCCTTGAGGGGGCCCAGGGTAGAAATGATGAGCTGTAACCCAAACTGGGAAACATACTAGTACTTCGCCTCTAGTAGGGTTGAACTTGGACGCGTGAAACAAGTGTCGTTTTGAATTTGGATTCAGGCCACTTATTTATTATGCATCTATCGCCGTGTTTGTACCACTCAGCACTGTAGTAGATCCATGTGAAGAACAGAAGTTACATCGGTGTTACCTGATGTTGACACTGTGTCGCATAGCAACATTGTAGAGAAACAGTTGATAAATAAGTACAAGCTGAAGGAATATATGAAAACAATATACACAGCAAGCAAATGATGAGGTCTATGTAGATATTCGGATATTGAAGAAAGCAGTGACCAAGCAGATATTCCCAAGGAGCAGAAAAGTGATAGAGAAAATGATCAAGCAAACGCCATGAACCCACCCGGCTGAACAAGACTCGCCGGTCCAACGCTCTGGGCGATGGCCTTACGTTTGTCCTCCCAGCCCTTCAAAGCTTTCAAAATCTGTAGGATCTTTTCCCGGTTCCCCTGCCGTACATCGTTAATACTCACAGTTCCAATCTTCACCTCGTTATCAATCAAGAAATCGAAAAACTTGAACAGCCCCTCGATCTTATCGTCATTCGGATCCGTAGGGAATGCCGAATCAGGAATTGGAGGTGAACATGGGTAACCTTTGATAGATTCCGCGATACGCAGTAGGGCAAGACCACCGCACAAAGAACCAATAGGATCCTTTATCTGGAGCGCAGGGGAGAGATGGGTGTTGGCCCACTGAATGAGGCTCTCATCCGCAACATTGAACTGGTAAAGCAAATGCACATCAACGTCAGTCAGAACATGCAACAGTTTCATTAAGCCCTCACAGCACGAATGGCAGAGACCTGCCGGTGTTCCCGGGAGGGCCTTGGAGGAGCCTTTGCATGTCCTCCCAAGGTCGATCGATCGTCGTCGGCACTCCCCGTCTCACTTTTGAAGAACGTGTCCAAGCGAGCGCGCTCATCTTTGCCGTCGTTGCTCGAGGGAAGGCCCATTAATACACGAGCGTCGCGGCTGGATAGCTGATTCGGATTTTCACGACGAAGTGCTTTCTGTGTCGCATCTCGAGCGGTGGGGGATGGGGGTCGAGGTGCAGGATTCATGGCTTGAGCAACCGTCAGTGGGATTGTAGGTATATTGCACGATGACATGACAGGCTCTGAAAGTAGGTCATTTGATGAATGACGATAACTGCAAGCATGCGAGCAACTTACTCGTGTAGTCTCTCGAGATGGTCGCTTTCATGATCGCTTTCATCCAGTCACGGACGATGGCCTTCTCATCAGAGCTGAAATAATGTGTCTTGTCGTGATCGTGCTCAATACGGAAACCGTAACGACCAGGGTCCACATTCTCGTCGTATGTAACCTTGTAGCCAATGACATTGGTAAAGCCTTTCACTTTTGTCTCCTGGATTATTATCGTTAGCACACATCTACTGAAAGAAAGATTATCAACTCACAGATTTGTGACTGCTCTTCAACCAATACATATAATCTCCCTTGAGCACAAAATATCTCAACTTCCACGAATACCGTTCTCCCTTCTTCCTCATCCACCCATTATGGTCCGGCTCGCCGATCTGCTCAAGAATGCTTCTTCCCTCTGTCAACGGCATGCCGAAGCCATTGATATTGCCATTGCCGTTCATCCCCTGGGGGCTGGGCATCGCAGGTGCAGAAGTGGTGCGTTTGCGAAGCACAGTTGGGTCGCGTGCCTCCCTTTCCTTGATGGATGCAACAGGAGATGGCTTAGTTTTCATTTTCTCCTTGGTCTCCTTTGGACTGATTGCACTCTTCGATGTCCCATTTGGCGTCATAGGTCGGTGCGCTGATGACTTGCGACCCCCACTAGCGTGTAAGAGCGAGAATACTGAATTTCGCTCCGTCGAATGTGTCTCTTCGGAACCACTGAGTAAAAAAAGAAATAGGTCGATTGAGTTCTGTAACGCCACACAAACAAAACAAAAACAAAAACCAACGCACGAGGTCGAGTACCTGGGTGGAGGCTTCCTGGATTTGCCCAATGTCCCAGAAAACGAAGTTCCAAAGATGCTAAGCCTGTCCCCGCCCTTCCCATTACTAACGCCACTATCAAGGCTTTTCTTCGAACGCGCATGCCGACTTCCCATGCTGGAAGTATCTTTATCCTTTTCTTTATCTTTCACCTTGATCGGAGATATTGGCGTTGGTGACGTCCCTTCCTTTGAGTGTCCCGAGGTCGGAGCTGAATCGCCTTTCGAACTCGAAGACCCTTGCCGACCGAACAGACGCTGACGCATACTCGTAGGAGCGGCCTCGCTCTGCAGAACCAAGGCATTAGCCCCTCAAGGAAAGAACATAACAGAAGTGTACAAATTACCCACCTCGCTCATAACGGCCCTCTCCTCGTCTGCCTCCTCCAGAATATCAGATACAGCCTTAGCCGAATTCTTCAGCGCACCATCGCTTGGCGAGAGCATCAGATGTGCTGGTCGAGCCTTCTAAAAATCATCACGCTTAGTAAAGCCAAGATACACATAGCTCCACTTACTGTTGCTTTCCCGCCCTTTAAGGTCTGCGCAGAAGCACCATCCGGCAACGAAAAGCCAATACCCAGCCCAATACTCGTTCCCACGGCCGGTTCCTCCTGCTCTATGACAGTGTGTGACCTTTCGGAAGTAGGGTAGTCTTGCAGCGGACTCTCTACGATGTACCCCATCCCATTCACACCTGCAGGGGCGCTCGCATGCCCAACGGAGCTCTGCACTGTACCCGGATACGAGTATGATTGCTGAGACTGATTCCTTGAATGTGAATGGGAGTGTGATTGCGAGAGCGGCGATTGCGCAGGCATCATGGGCGAAGTCTGAGAGAGGTCGGGCGGGTCCGAATAGGTGATGGAGGGGGGACGGCGCAAGTCAATGATAGCATTTGCGATGCGCATCCGCTTGCCGAATGCCATAATCCCGATTTCGCTCTTGAGGAGGTTGACGTCGAGCTCAAGAAGTACGTCGCCTGTGATTTCTTGCTCTGTGGGAGAGACGTATTAGAGATATTTGACATTTAATATCAGGAATTTTAAGCACCGATAAATTTGTCTTGTACGTCTTGATCAAAGCCCTTCCCTTTCAACCAATCCACGACGTCATCGACGGACCATTCGCCTGGATCAGCATTTTCCTTTTTCTCCCCAACGAGTGTGAGTTGCATGGAGGATGCTGTAACAGGCGGTTGTGACAGGGCAGAAGCAAGACCAGGAGACTTGGAGGAAGAAACACTGCTGTTCTTGGATAGCACAC
>QFEU01024159.1:0-11424 GCA_003316345.1 Tricholoma terreum
TATGATCAAACAACGATCTCGAACGTCGCGACCAACTTTTTTTCAATAATGCCCATTACTATGGGTGGCACGGATTGGGACCTCTTGTCATCTTATGCGGGGCTGTTGATGCTAGCCAGCGGATCTATCTACGCTGGAGCTTTTGGTTCGTTGCCTGTATGCTGTCACCTGTTTATTGTCATACTCTGCCCCTCACTTAAATAATCCCAGAGTTCGAAAGGGTTAGGTAAAGATGGTGCAGACGACGAGGAAGATGTCGCCGAGCGTATGTCCTCCGATGATGCTTTGCTTTTTCCTATTGTGAGCATCTCAGGTATTATTTTTCAGCGGCTATTGACTTTTTAGATCGCTTCCGGGGCTCTGGTAGGATTGTATGTCATCATCAAATATCTCGGGACCGAGTGGATCAACTGGTTCCTTGGATGGTATTTCGCCATCGTAGGTGTTGGGAGTGTTTGGAAGGTAAGTCTCCAAGGAGTAGCCCATTGTCACTTACTCTCGGCAGTCTCTTATATCCCTGACGCGATTCGCTCTCGGTTCGACGCGTTGGAAACAATTTGATACCATGAATATTTCCATCAGGAAAGGACCGAGTTGTACGTGCACCTTTCCATTTGATGGACAGGTCATTGATCGCAGTTCGGCTGCAGCCTTCTTCTCTATGACGTGGAAAACGCCTTCGCTGTTCCTCTTCCCTCTGGCAGTGGTCCCTTCGGCGATATATTGCTTCTCTCCCACGAAGCGCAGATCTGTCTTGGTCACCGATATCCTGTCATTGTCATTTTCACATAACGCCCTGTCCTTGCTGAAAATCGACACCTTCAAAACGGGAACTATCCTACTATCCTGCCTCTTTTTCTACGACATCTGGTGGGTATTCGGGACTGAAGTTGTGAGCGTAGTTTCTGTCAACTGCGAATACATATATAATACGTCATAGATGGTCAAAGTGGCGACTTCGCTTGACATTCCTATAAAGTTGCTTTGGCCGAAATCCCTGACCTTTTCGGACGCGCGGGGTTTTACTATGCTTGGCTTGGGGGATGTCGTCATTCCAGGAATCTTCATAGGATTGTGTCTACGTTGGGACCTCTATCGCTCCCGTCAAGAGTCCTCTGGTGGCTCCTTCAGCAAACCATACTTCTATGCTTCTCTGGCGGCGTACAACATGGGTCTGGTCATGACAATGTCTGTTATGCACATCTTTGGCAAGGCGCAGCCTGCGCTCCTCTACCTTAGGTGTGTTTGAGAAATCAGAATCGTACGAATTCTAGGTTGATGTTTCCTACAAAAGCCCTGCATGCATCCTATCACTGTTTATTACCGCGATCCTCCGGGGAGAGCTACAAGATGTATGGAACTGGAGTGAGGACCCCGAACAAGAGACTACAAATAAGAAACGCAAGAGGATTTAATCCCGGTAGATCAATCGAATTGCATGGTCAGGGATGTACGTTTGTGGGTGCACAGTAGAAGCTGGAGGGTCGTTTGTCAATACACAGATCTTCTTATATGCTTCATCGATCTGCTGCTCCCGTGATGTGTAACTGATCGAGATTGCGGTGTTTTTACGCCCTCACAGCAATAAGATCTGGTGATCGTGACAAGTGTCGCTGGGGTGTCGCCATCTTTGTGATCGGGCTCTTGCTCTAGGGCCAAAAGGAATGCAGCAGCGAGATTGACGTTCAGTGTGTCGCTTTGCGCTCCTCCGGAACTAGAATCTAGATAGCACCATGTGGTCAAAACCTTACTCCAGAAGACTTGAGGTGCCGGGCCCCACTGCAGTGTTCCTTGATGTGCAGACTGAAGGTTTGACAGTGGCGTATGTGTTATGTACAAGTCCCCAAGTGGAGCAGCCGTGTAAGCAGGAGGAACAAAACGGTCCAGACCCTGACGATGGAAGCAGACCTGACAGGTTAGGCCTGTTAGGTGCGTTACACACAGCAACTAAGCATCTACCAACATAGAACTATGGTACTCCGCTGGTACCGCATATGATCCTGTAGGGATAGAATAGTATAGGGTATTGAAGAAAATAACACGGGTAATAGAATGAATTAAGACCCCAGACACTAGGTAGTCTTGGGGTCCTTTGTTGAACGGACCGGTACAGTGCGACTCGGATGGCGAGCTCAAGTCAGCTCAAGTCAAGTCCTGTTTCCAACGCCCTTCTGCACGTTGCCTCCGTCGACCACAACAACCTCGTCGTCGCTGCCATATTCTCCTCAATCCTTTGCTACCAACTTGCTTTCATACAACCTAGGGTCTTAGTTCGCCTTTCTTCAATTACGTCTAGCGGTTCTTCAAGTTTGCTTGCCGCTTGCTCGTTTCGCGCCCTTCCAACAAGGCTTCCGTCCAAACTCTGTCCATGGAACATCCCCCGGGAGGATATGTTGATGGAAATCGTTCTACAATCAACGATCTTTCCAGGTGGTCTTCCAATACACGCCCAACTCTAAACACTTCTCTGCCAGTGTCTAGCCATTCAATCTCCTCCGAATTGAGTCCTCATCTTTCTCCCCTACCTTCATCCTCTCCCTGGCACCATAATCCACCGGGCCATTATCTTCTTCCCGAGATGAGTGCCCGCAACCCCATCGGGGGACTGTCCGCAGGCGCCCCTCCATTCAACAGCGACTGGGAACATCTTTTTGTTCCTCCTTCCAGTCACGACTCTTATCCTACCTTTGGGGCCAACAATGGCTTTGCATCTGTTGCGTCCCCATCATCAGGGGCTTCTCATAGTCTTCCCGGTTCTTTCCAAAGTCACTACCATGGTCATCTATCCCATGTCAATACCACATCCCATCCCAGCCCCCCCAGTTCATGGTCACAATCTCAATCCCCAACACAACATAAACCTCATCCTTGCTATGCCTCAAAGCTGGCGCTCCCGCGCTCAAACTCCTCGTCCTCTGAGCTCAAATCAGCAAAAGGCAAGTCTCATTTCACCCCTATCGTTTTGGATCTATGCTTACGTCTTGATAATAGTGGATCCTAGAAGAGGTGCAGATCAATTACGGAGGGCCAATCCGACAAGTCCAGTCGTGCTTCATCGCACAGGCAGTAGGCCAAGTTTGGGAGTTAAACTGGACTCCTCAGTGACCAGCGGGGTCACGGATAACTCATCGCCTATTTATACATCTGCTTATCCTTATCCAGGTGAACGTTCCAATGCAGGGCTCCCGCCTTCGCTATGGATGTCTCCTGCGTCTATCCCGGTCGCCAAATCTCCCGCACATCGTGTGCTGAACGCATCTCCATCTACTTCTTTCCCAAGGCGTGACGCCTTTGCTCAGAGGAGTCCATACAGCCGATCTCCTGTCTCGCCAGCATCTCCCAATACTGACTCCAAATCTACCCTATTTACCGACATCTTCTCTGAGGACATTTTTGGTGGCACGAAAAACAATCTATCCCCACAAGCCACCACTCCTTATACCTCACCCAGAGTCTCCGGGTCCCCTGATTTGCAGACTGCTGATATCGGACCGGACCCAGAGCAACTAGCGAGAGACGACCCTTTGGCCACTCAGGTATGGAAAATGTATGCACGGACAAAGGCAACATTACCCCATGCACAGAGGATGGAGAATATAACCTGGCGGATGATGGCACTGGCCCTGAAGAAAAAGAAGGAGGATGAAGATGCCAGGTTGGTTGGAATGGAGAAAGAGAAGCAGGCCATTGTTACTGCCGAGGTCAAGAATGAGTCGTCACAACGGCTGACACTGTGCGACGCGGAACCCACGAACTCGGAGAGAGGAAGGAGAATTGACAAGGGCAAGGCCAAAGTGCGCGTGGTCGGTTTTGATGGCACTGACCAGGATGGTTCAGAAGAACAAGAGTCAGTTTCATTCACCTTGATCTGAAGACATGACAGCTGAAGCGTTGGGTAGTGTCGTAGCCATGGATTGGCGAGCTTATAGTAGATCGAGATCACGGATATCAATGGACTGGAGGCCTACCAGTCGGTCTCGATCGCGACCGCCAGAGGGTTCTGCCGCTTTTGACCAGCATCCCATGCTCAACAATGTGATGTACGATGGCCGTTTTATGTTTCCCACCACCCAGGACTCCTTCAAGCCAAACGACATTACTGATAACAAGCAGCATTCTACCAAGGGTGGGATATCTACTTCACCCAACATACCCATACCCGGAGCCCGCAGTCCTCCATACAACACTCTCCATCCTCAGTCGGAACTTACTTCTGTATTTGAAGATCAAGCTGAGCACTCACATGCAGAGTCACATAATCGACACACTAGCCTATACAACGCTGCTCTTCCCACCCACAGCAGCCCAACCTTTGCGCCGTCTTCACTACCTTCTACTGGCCTCCATGGCCTTATTAGAATACCATCAGCATCGGCATCAGTATCTCGCCCCGCCGGTCAGTCCCCAGAACAGCGAGCTTTTCCTCGGCATGTGCGTAAAACAAGCTTTGACCATACCGTTTCCCGAGATGGAGTCCTTGCAGGCCTGAGTGGGAGACATCAAGTGAACGGGAAGCCCCTCCCGCCTGGGAATGTAATCGGTACTAAAAGACGGGCGGAGACTCCTCATTACGAGAGCATGTTGCGTGGGGATCCCTCAGATGTTGAACGAGCATCGCGGGAACGAGCTGCAGAACGATCCGAGGGAAGTGGAAGTTCGTTCCCTTCGACTGCATTCAATTTTTCGTTCCCGCCTTATGAGGGTCTTTTCTCTTCTGCGCCGTCCTCCTCCTTGGGAGTCCATGATGATTTCCTGCAGCCTTCGCATACCAGCAATAATCAGAATCGATATCACCAGCATCACTCCACGGGGCACTCAGCTGTCAACAATCAGACATATACGGGCTCTTCTACCGACGGGCTGTCTGCTGCTGCAGTTGCTGCCAGCGCTGCAATGGCAGAAGGGTATGCGCAGCTCAATGCAGCAGATTTGGCCGGAGTGGACGATTCGTTACTGGATTACAGCCAGCTCCTGGGTATGATGTATCCAGGTGTTGATGGGTCCATGGGTAACCAAAATCCATATACCCATGTTGATCCTACACAAATCCTTTCTGGGGGACAGGGAGACACTGCTGGGAATGGAAATGCGGGGACAGGTGCTGGCGGACTCGGTGGATATACCAGCTTTGCCAGTCCCTCGAGTGATGGATGGGGCAATGGGCTGGCTTCTAGTTCGAATGATTCCCCGGAGCAGAGTATATCCAATGCTTCCACCCCTCCTTCGACGGAAAGCCCTTCGAACAATGGGCCTGGATCAAGGTCCGTGACAGCCGGCAGGAAGTATATTCCTCTGAAGCAAGGAGCGCATGCAATGCAAAGGGAAAAATCCTTTTCGGCTCATGCTTCATCTAATCCACAGGCTGAGCTAAGGTCTTCTGCGAGTACACCAGATTTGGCGGGTATGGATAAAGGCGGAGGTGAGGAAGGAGATCAGACACCGACGCTTTGTACGAATTGTCAAACCACAAATACACCGTTATGGAGGAGAGATCCTGAGGGTCAACCACTTTGTGCGTGTTTTTATACTCATGCCCTGTGTGGTGCTGTGCAGATCTGATTGATATATCTCATACCTCAGGCAACGCGTGTGGTTTGTTCTATGTATGTCCGAAATCACCACCGCGGTCTCGGTATTGATAGCATTCTTAGAAACTTCATGGGGTTGTTCGTCCTTTGTCACTCAAAACGGACGTAATCAAGAAGCGGTAGCTATCTTGTTATCTAAATGCTTATCTTTGCCTGACTTTTCAAACTTTCCCTAGAAATCGGGCATCGGGAACTCCCAGCGGTACTGCTCGGAAAGGGGCAAACGCATTACCCAAGCTTGCTTCTTCCACCACTCGACCTCGTTCACACTCAAATTCACTGCTGTCTGGCTTCGGTCGAGGGACAGGTGCCGTGGGCCCCAGTCCTGGTGGTTCATCTAGTGGGGTCGGTGGGACGGTCTCCATGAAGCGACAACGACGGACTTCTACTGGATTACAGATTCCATCGACCGGTACTTGAGAGGGTGTGGTGTGTGAGTATCGGTGATCAGCTTGAGGTATAGCTGTCGCAGACTTGTATCACCATCATTTTTACTTCTTCATATGGCACATGCTTTACTACTATCGAGAACTGTACCATTAGTAGTTTGACTGCAAAGTAGATCTCGCATCCCTACATAGATTGTACAGTAACTTTTCACTTTTTTCTTTTTTTTGGCTCCCTGTATCAATTTGTCCCCAGGAACGTGTTTGGCGTACTAACTAGATTTGTTATGTACACTATCTTGGTTGCGCACACCACTTGTTTTCAATAAACCATTGTCATTTTCAGTTGCCCATCCTGGCCTCCATCTTTCGCGCCAATGTTTCTACAACCCGCCCAACGTCTTCCTCCGCATATCCCTCAGGGCTTCACCCAGTAGCTTCGGGAGATCTGAATGGGAAGAGACATATTCAACGACGAGTATCACGGACCGACCTAGACTTTGAGCAAGCCTTGCGTGCAGAAGGCACAGTCGTACTCACAGAAGGTTTGGACGTGAATTCTTTGGGCATGGATACAGGTCCGTCACCCATGAATGCAAGTTTTGGCCCGCCAACCCCTTCCCGTCAATTCACGACATGCGGCTTACAACCTTCGACACTGACTGTCGTTCCGCCAACTCCTTCGCCAACTCCAGGGCCTTCGTTCGCAAGGACTACAGCTCCGTCACAACCTTCTTCTCACAATGTCGTTGATGCTCAAGACACTCCTGAACGACAGACAAACCGTCGTTCGATGTATCGATCTCCTGGTACGTCCAGTAGCCCAGATCTCGCGACTCTTCTACGTAAGGCAAAGGAAAGAGGAGGGGTCGTTGGGCCACACCAAAAGAAAGACAAGCGACGCGACTCTCCACCACCGCCTGTGCCCCCACCACACGATCGTCCATCGGCCAGTGGAGGACGTCCACGATCATCAACTTCTTACTCGTCACACCCATCTACTTCACAGGTGACGCCGCTATCCAAGGGAAAGCTCAAACCAAACAGAGGCATCCTTGACGAGGCAAGCCCGGATTGGGTATTACCGGGTCCCCGTCAACCAAAGGAGAATGGATCGACCAAAGTCCGTTATCTGTTTGCATGTTCCTTAATTCTGTCCTCATCAACTGATAGGGAAAGTCTTCGGTCAGAGCGAAAACGAGTGCTTTCCTGGGAAAGATGCTTGGGCAGGGGACGACAACGGGACGACAACGATCGGTACGCTAATTGCTGTGATACTGGCTGTGGTCGACATTTAGACTTTATTTGCAGAAAACTGATGCTACTACACCGAAGGCGCACACAATTCCGTCGCTGGCCAACGCATTCGTGCCTCCTGTACCACAACTACCTGTCGAGCATCAACGTACCCCCGTCGGATCCCCGATAGCCAACGAATTTAGCGGCTCTCAGCGCATTTCTCATAGCAGTAAACCACTACCACCAATCGCAGACAGTCCCAGATCCCTCCGAAGCGATGACTCCGACGAACGGTCCATGATCTTTGTGGATAACGTTGTTGCGGAAGGCACTGCGATGTCTCCTGAACAATCGTACACTATCAAACCCAGTAAACGGAGAAGCATGAGCGTTGGGGAAGCCGAGCTGAAGAAATCAGCGATGTCAACACCATCCGGTTCTCCGCTTCGTTCGCAATTTGACTCGAGAAACAATACCTTGTCGCATCTCGAAGATTCCACCTTCAACGGTCTACTGAACGATTTCAAAGGTGAACTTTCTCAACTAGATCCGGTCTCTGGTTCTTCGTTAGCTCTCCAAGATCCATCCACTTCCCGCCGAGCTGCCCTTCAATCAAAGACTGACGGTTTCCTTTCACTTACTAAACATCACGAATACCCTGATGAACATTCGCCAGTACAACAACACGTCGCCAGTCCTACACTGACCTTGCAAATTCCTACTCACCAATTCGACGAACCAAGTGACAGAACTAGCGTACCTTCGTCTCCAATTATTCCTCCCCGAACTTCTTCACTCCAACGGTCGACTTCACGTCCACATTCAATCGGATCCCCACGCGGAATAAATTCCAGGCATCCTCAAAGTCCCCTCAGATCGAGGAGCGGGCCTGCCGTCGGCCTGTCATCGGCTAGTCCGCGAGACACTACTCGGCTTCGCACTCTCCATCGCTCGACAGCGTCAAGTTCTGAACCTTCCCTCATTCCGACTGGGAATGGCGCGCGTCTCTGTGAGTGGATCCAGTCATTGCCCGATATTATTTTGAGTGACCTCGGTATCTATTTTAGTGTCGCCACGTACCAACTCCCAACAAGACCTCGGTGTCAATGATTTGACCCTTAGGCGGCTATCGTCTTCTATCACGTCCTCTAGTGCTGTTTCACCTACAATTGGAGACGACACTCCGGATATGAATGCCCGCGGCAAAGACCTAGCGCTTCGGTGTTGGAATGAGGATGAGGAGTTTTTGGCGAAAGATAAGATCGCAGAGTGGCTAGGCGGGAAGTAAGTGGCCCGTACCTGGCCCACGCCGATTGAATACTGAGAACCCAATAGCGGCCACATCAACAAATTGGCCTTGCATCATTACGTCAATTTCTTCGACTTCTCAGCTTTACGGCTGGACCTTGCTTTCCGGTAAGTTTACTTTCGAGCACCCATACTAAGCTGACGCCTTTCAGACGCCTATGCGCAAAACTTTATTTAAAGGGAGAGACACAGCAGGTGGATCGCATCCTTGAAGAGTTCAGCAGACGATACTGGGAGTGTAACCCCGGTGGTGTTTACGGGAGCGCTAGTAAAGACATTCTTCTTATCACTCACATCACATCGCTAACAGCGCCAACAGGCGTTGTTCACGCGGTTTCATACTCCCTCTTACTCCTTAACACTGATCTGCATGTGGCCGAATTGACCACTCGAATGTCTCGAAGTCAATTTGTTCGCAACACCCTGACAGCTATTCAGATGCAATTCCAGCCAACCCCTCCTGCACAAATATCAACCTCCGATCTGACTTACGATGACTGCAGTAGCAGTATTCGTGGTTCCGATGGCACAGAAACCTTGACTCGTTCCCACAGGAGCAATAGTATCACAAGTCGGACAAGCATGTCCCGAGAAGCCGTCATGACACTACCAGTTACTCCGGGATTGATGCACATTGCTCGAGACTTTGACGGCAGTACACCTTCAGTGCAGATCGCTACTCCATCTGAGCATAGACCAAATGTGAACCCAGTTTACGGTCGTGCATGGGAGAATGACATGGAGAATTTGCTCAAGGTTCTTCTCATGTTTCAACTATTGACTCATATCCTGAATTCACTGCCTCTTAGGAAATGTACAATGCAATTAAAAGTCAACAGATTTTGCAGCCACTCAGTAGCAATGTTACGCGCCCTTCTGTATCATCGCTGAGCTCCGGCGGTACCATGATGCGCAATCGCAGTTTACGTGGACAGCCAGATCGTTTAATGACGCTCAAGCGAGGCAGCATTCGGGGCTTACAATCAATCCTGAGCGCTCATCCGAGCGTTAGCCCCTACAGTAGTAATAGTAGTATTGATGGCCGCGTAAGCCCATCTCCCAGTTTTGCAGCGTCTACCCATGAAGTAAGCATCTACGTCTGTTCAACAGGATCGCCAGGCTTACTCTTTTTGAAGGTGCATTACAATTCAAGTTCTTCTTTCTTCACACCTACGCTCGGCTTTGCTTCGAACCTCTCTCATACCATCATCCGAGAGGCGCACGAGGATGACGATCGGAGCATCGACAGCAATGACTCCAGTTCCACAACAATCAGTATAACGGACGAAGAATTGGCACTTCTAGGGGCACCATGGGCGAAGGAAGGGATGCTTTGCCGTAAGCAGTACTGGGAATCGACAGGACGAAGGGCTCGAGACAAAGCCTGGCTGGACGTATTCGTTGTCATACAGAGAGGAGAACTAAACATGTTTACTTTCGGCGATCACTCCAGCGGTGCATCGGGTACCTTTGGAGGCGGAAATTGGCTTGTGAGCTGTCAGTTCAACTCCTCTGCTACTTCTGACAGCGTGCTGTCAGGCAAACGCCCATCCTGTCGGGACTGTCCATCTTGCGCATTCATTGGCGCACTCTTTACCTCCACCGGGATACAACAGACAGCGACCGTACTGCATGGTGCTGACAATGGCCAATGGAGCAGTGTTTTTCTTACAGGCAGGGACTGAGGAACTTGTCAATGAATGGGTTTCCACCTGCAACTACTGGGCTGCACGGACAAGCAAAGAACCTCTCGCCGGAGGTGTATCAAACATGGAATATGGGTGGAATCGTGTGGTTGATGGGTACTTGCACGGCCGCTCACAATCCGAAACGGAATCGGTGAAAAACAGTGTTGATTACGGTGATACAATGAGCGTCCGTAGCGGGAGAAGCACCCGTAGTAAGTTTGGCTGGAGGGATGGTTCCGCTACCGTCCGTGCCCCATACTCCCCGTGGGCTGACAGGACATCGATCAGCGACTGGAAACCTCCTCTCCCCCCTACCGTTTCTAGCGTCCATGACGAAGAAGCACAACTAGAAGCGCTCAAGAAGCATGTCTCTACTCAGAAAAAGGATCTCGAGCAACACAACGAGTATCGTCAACCGATGACGGCACTGGTAGGGACCCCGTTATGAGGAGTTCTACACCTGCTGACAGCTGGCATCCTAGTACCAACCCAAGACGACCAATGCGGTCAAAGCGCAGAGCAATTGGGAAAAGAAATCTCAGTATCTGCTTACTGAAATCGTTAAGTACGACTCCTACATAGAATCCCTGCAAGCTGCCATGTCGTTGCGCTTGAAGAGAAGAGGCGAGAAAGGTTTGTTATTGTTCATATGATATCGCTGATTCGTCTTGACGTCGCTTTTAGCCTTGGAAAGGGCCCTCAATGGAACTGCTCCAGTGGATGATTCATCGATGGGTATTAAAGGGAAATGGAAAAGTCCTGAAGATGCTATACAGGAGGAAGCTGAACCTACCACTCTGGGACCAGGGCAAATTGGAACCCACCGGAGAGAAACAGCAGAAACAGACGGATGATATAGACGTCATCCTGCCACTTCTTTCAACCAATCACCCTCGATTTTTAGATAGATACTGTATATATAATTGGATTTCTCTGCTCGCTCAATGCCAAGTAAAAGACATACTGGATCGGGTAGTCTAATCAATCCCCCACTAAACATCATACCGGACTGTGGATATTATACGTGCTGCACATTTCCATCATCTGCTGAGTCAAGATCGACATGGCCTGTTCATATCTGAGATAGTCTTCGCACGCATAACCCGAGGGCTGTAGGATGTGCCCAGCACGGCGTCGTGTCCGATACAAAGAACCGCAGCCGAGGTTCATGCGAGGAACTATACTCGTCGTTGTGTGCTAGATGGCTTGTGGTGT
>QFEU01024341.1:0-10119 GCA_003316345.1 Tricholoma terreum
CAGCTGCCATGATAGGCCTTCGGTGTAAATTGAGGCGTATGTGTGCCGTGCACGATGTAGGTAGGTTGATACTACGGATGACAGGGAGAATATAGGAGTGGAAGGTGCGAGCTTAAAGGACGGCAGAATTGATGGAGGCAATACCGCTACATAGAATGTGAGTTGAAAGAATCAGCCAACCCGGACACACATACACACCTTGTGCATCTTCTTCATCTATTGTCAACAGCAATGCGTTGCTCTGGCCCCGTCCGACAAAAGCTTCTTCTGCGGATTCTTCTCTCGAAGTATCACGAAATGGCTCAAAGGATTCGAGACCTAGATGACGCGAAAGTTCCGCAGAAGCGTCTGCTGGTGAAAGAGCAGACCGAAGGAAATGGATCTGTGGGCTCAAATAAACATTAACTGCTTGTGTACTGGACAAGAGAAGGACAAGAGTGAGGACGCCCAACATGTTGCTGCTGAAGAAAGAAATGACTTTGTATTTGGACTTGCTTGGCCACCGACGCGATCACTTCAAATCTGGATGCCACTGGCACTTGGACCAGAACTACCATGGAGTCCTCTCTCAACCTTCTCCACACAGTCATCAATCCTTTCACCTGGTACATACCCCATATCCTTCTCCTCCTTTTAACCTGACTCTAGTCGTGGCCAATAGCTCACTCACGACACCGAGTTCGCGTCCAATCCAGAGATTGAAGCCTCCACCAGATCTACCCCTCGAGATATGGCTTGAGATCTTTCAATTCGCAACTTACGTTTACCAACACAATACAATAGCTCCCCTGGATCCCTTCACCTTGAAACGTGTTTCAACCAATGTGATGGCAGTAAATGTTCCCTCTCTCTCAACAAGTACCAAGCTTTCGCTTGTGCTTGTATGCCGATCATGGAGACGGATAGCGATCGAGATGCTCTACGAATATGTCGTTATTCGAAGTCCAGCCAGAGCGGCTGCGCTCCTTGCAGTTCTCCGAAGCAGTCAGGCGTCCGGTGATCGCAATGATGTTCAGGGTCGTAGCAAGGGGTATGGGGAGTGGACACGGCATATCGAGATATACACGCATGCGCGAGGGTCAAGCGAGCTGCAGTATCTCCAATCCCTGTTTCACATTTTCCAAGCATGCCCAAATCTCCAGATGCTGAGTGGAACGTGGAACCATCCCCTTCCGCCAGAGTTTCCTAGTGCAATTTCAAGATTATATGGTTCATCACTCCAAGGACTGTATTGGAACGAAGTTTGTCCAATCGGTCACCCTGTTGCTCACGTTGAATTTCTCGCGTCGTTTCAGTCGCTGCGCATCCTCGATCTGCGTAACTTCGTGGGTGACCCCATCTTCGACCGGCCTGGAGAATGTTCGCCGAGACCATCACTCCCAAGGGTACAGCATCTCATCATTTCAACTTACCCCCAGAGCCTTACACTGGCAACCGCCCTTTCCCTTCCTGCATTAACCAGTCTTACTCTCAAGACTGCACTATCAGGGGAGCCCTCGGTTGAGCTTCTCGCTGCCTTTTTGAAGGTGCATGGAACTGCGCTTGTTAGCATTGACATCCCGTCACCATCAGCAGACTCAGAGCCTGAACCGGACACTGCGCTCCTCCGAAGAAGCTTACCACACGTAAATCCAGACATCTTTCTGCAACCCGATCTCTGTCCCAATCTCGTCTCATTCGCATTTCCCACTACATCTCCGCCTCTCAGCGCTCACGTACATAGCTCCCTCCGTCGCATCGGCCTTCGTGGGGTGAGAGCTGAGAGCTTGTATCCTGACAAGAAAACGAATACCGGAAGACATCTCATGACATTCACCCCAAGCAGGTACCCGAATCTCGAACTTGTCAGGACTGTAGGATTTTTGGTTGATGCGGACACGGACTCCTTGATCAAGGATATTTTCATATGGTGGGTAGAGAGATTCGAGAAGCAGGGAATCGATTTCCTTGATGGAGAGGGTGTGCTTTGGGCGTATGACTCGACAGAGAGCGAATATGAGGGACTGATAGCCGTTGCAGACTCGACATCTGCTTCCAAGCACCCCGGAACCGGTAAGAAAAACAATGCTCAATCTTTGCAGGAACCGAACGGCGGGAAGCCGGAAGGTAAAAGATTGGAAAGACCGTGACATCTATCTCTTCCACCTTTCTCTGGGATTCCATTGCCGCTCCTCTCGTCAGAATAATCAAGACAGACTTGTCCTTTTTTATTGTATAACACAGCAACTTACTTCATCGCACCCGGACTTGGCTATACCGAAAGTCTTTTAATTGATCATCCAGCAATAAATTAGATGGTTTCACAACGATCACAATATCATATAAACCTACCAGTGGGAATCGTACCTCCTCTCACCTCACAACACAGTTAGTCTAGATTATATGACAATTGTCTACGGTGCTTTGGTTTCAGATGCACACCATTGGCACCAAAATTGAAGTATTTGTGGCACGATATCTAACATAGCACATACGGGGTCACTGAACGGCATCCCATGTATAGAGACTGAATATGCCTTGTCCTAAACAGTGTCGGGTAGGGGTATGCTGATGGGACCAAGCCATCATGAATAGATATGTGAAGTCTGAGTTAAATAATGCTCTGATGTAGAAAAGACCGCACTCAGCGGACTGCGCTACCGTTGGACCGTGTAACAGAGTCCCCAGTGGAGTTCCGTGGACTCTATAGCGGAGATGACGTAGGGGACTGTGTAACGACACTACCAGCGGTGGAAGGAATCGTAGGGGGCAAAACGATGGTCAACATTCTTTCGTCAGGTGCCATTGCATGTTGATCATGGTGGATATGGATATGGTAATGGATGGCTGGGGACGAAGAATCATGGACAGGGCCTCCCACCTGGGGTATCGGCGCTGTAGTAGGGTCTGCCATGACCTGGCCCTCTTCTCTCATACAAATGTTACATTTACCCCTTCTCCGGTGGTCTGCGTGGTGGATATCGCAGATGAATGTCCTCTCCATAGCATTGGTGGACATATTCTGCCAGTTCTGTTAAGCAAGCATGATAGGTTGAAACTAATGGAAATGCCCACTAGCGCCATATTTACGATTTCTTCACAGCCTTCGCTCAGCCTTTGCGTCAGTTCAAGAACGTCCTTTCTGCTCATGTTGGTCGTTTTCAGTGTAAAAGCTAGAACAGTTCTGTGTTCTTTCCACCTGCAAACAGGAGAAGTTAGCTCAAAGATGCACAGCTTCAAACGAAGGGTGCTTGACCAACATGTGGCACTTCGACATGAATTTTTCCATGGCTGCTTGAAGAACATAATCCTGATGTTCGGCCACCAGCGACATCGCCTCTACTACGCGCTTCTCCCACTTCAAAAGCCGGGCCTCAGGGCGGCGTGCACGAATTTTGCGGTAAAAGAACTTTGCACCTTGGATAGCACCAATAACGATCGGGGCTGCTGCCAGTGCTTCGACCGGCATAGTGCAGGAATGAGGATCTGCGTAAAGTCAGTGCTGAAAAGAGTTCTTATCCACGCAGACCTCGTTATGCTGGACTTGGGAGTTGTCTCCGAGTAATGTCGTGGCAACGACAACTCTTTGTCGCCGTCAGCGTCTCGAGGCACATGGACCTACAATTCGAACAATACAAGGAAGATGGAGGATGTTTATGGTTCAGCCGCATGTGTTGTAAAATACTATCCGAATGGAGACCGGCAGTTGCTCCCAAGTTCTTGAGTCAGACATCGCACCCTGCAAGATGTCAATTGTAATTGTGACATCAAGTTTATGGGCATATTGACAGTTGAAGGTGCCCACAGTCTTCCCTTCAGCTATCCCTCAATTCTTCTTTTCCCAAATGGCGGCTGCTTCGCCCGTCGATCCTACAAAACTCGCCTATGTTGATGGTCATCTTTCCATAGAAGAAGTTTACTGGCGTGATCACCACAAGTGGTTGCTTGAAAATGGATACCGCCTTCGTCCTCGATATGAGCCAAATTGGGTTCCATCTTGGAAGCGGATAGACAGGTTTATGCTCTTGTGTGAGGATGCGTATGAGCTGGTGGTGCGTCGCGTATGGATCACATAGGAACATGATATCTCATCCCCTCACTTCCAGTACGGACAAATTATAGATGCAGTTCGTGTACGGGACGGCGCGTACGTCGCGCTGAAAAAGATATCGAAGTCCGTGCATCCGCATGAGATGAATATTGGAGCCATTTTTTCCAACGAACCATTGGTCTCCGATTCGCGTAACCACTGCATCCCAATCCATGACACACTCCAACCACCCGATGACGATGACGCTGTCATTCTCATAATGCCCCTTCTGCATGCCTATGATAAGCCACATTTTGATACGTTTGGTGAAGTCATTGATTTTTTTCAGCAAACATTTGAGGTCAGTAGCCCGTTTTCCGGACACTGTGATTAATCTGAGCGTTGAATTGAGTAGGGCCTTCAGTTTATGCACGCACACCATGTTGCTCATCGGTATGTTCAATCTCACCTTATTATCATCAAAGCTCATGCTTTTTGAAGTGACTGCAATTTCGCAAACATCATGATGGATGCGAAGGAAATGTTTCCACAAGGCTTCCATCCGTTTTTCAAGGACAGAAATACCAGTTTTACAGGACCTGCTAAACGTTTGACTCGTACTGCGCGCCCTCCTAAATATTACCTTATCGATTTTGGGATATCCTGTCAATTTAACCCATCAGATGGACCACCACTTGAATGGCCAGTAGTGGGGGGTGACAAGACCGTGCCTGAATTCAAGACACCAGCCCAATACGATCCCTTCCCTACAGATGTCTACTACTTGGGGAACATGATTCGCGAGCAATTTTTGCAGGTATAATCGGCAACATTCCGAATCCTTACTCCCGATGCTTATTCTTCCTTTCTTTAGGGCCATCCGCTTCTGCAACATATCAAGGGCCGCCTTGGGTTCGAGTTCATGAGACCGCTCGTTAATGATATGGTTCAAGACGATCCCAAGAAGCGCCCAACAATGGCCGAGGTTATTGCCCGTTTCGAAGTCATTCGAGAGAGTTTGAGTTCCTGGAAACTACGATCTAGAGTGGTACCCCGCGGGGAGAAATTCTTTCCAGGGGTTGCAGCAAGCATAACACACTGGAAGAAGAGGATCGGGTACATTGCGAGACGGGTTCCACCCATCCCCAACGCTAGTCAGTTACGTTAGGGTTATACCCTTTTACTTGTGACTGTGTTATCTTAATGCTATCTATCATTCTATGGACTCGTCTCGCTCTTAGCACATTCATCTCTCGCGCAACCCAAGTTCAAAACACACTGGAGCTGGTTCCTTTCAACTCAGCGGCGCAAGTTCTCCAGTTCAAGTCCGCGAATCATCACCAGCTACAACTAAATCTGTCGAACTGTCCTTTGTTCTGTGGACATCTTCGAAACAGCTTGCGATGACAATAGTAGTCTGCTGGGTTACGTTCGACGGACGCTAAAGAGTACAACATCAATGTCAGAGCGAGGGAAAAACTTGAAGACTCAGAGTAACTGACGTAAAATTTCCATCCATATTGTAAGTTAGGTAGCAACGGCTGCTTAGGCATCAGATATACTTACCCTTGATTTGACGGTACGTAGTTATTTGTAATTGGCTTGCACATGCACTTGTGTACTGCTACGCTGCAAGTGACTAGACGTATCGTTCGCCCAACGTTCCGCGTCCGACAGTTACAAGTTGCTTGACTTCCCACGGCCAAAAACAACTGAACGGATGCCAAAATCCAGATCTTGAAACCCGGGAAAAAAAGCCTTCCACACAATGCACGTCTGAGCCACCACGAATGGATATGTAAGCCTATGTTAGATAACGCTCCGATGTAGAAAATGAAGACAAGACCACACTTAGCGGACTGCGCTACTGTTCGACCGTTGTGTAGCAGAGTCCCCACTGGAGTCCATGGACTCTACAGCACTTATAGCCGCTCAGAATCTCAGATGACGTTGCAGACTCGACGCCAGCAGTGTAAGGGATAGCAGGAGATAGAACGACAGTCAACATTCTTTCGTCAGGTGTCACCGCATGTTGATCGTGGTTGCCTGTACTTGCTTCTCCCATTTCTGAAGTCGGTTTTCGGGGCGTTGTGCACGAACTTCGCCTTGGATAAAATTCAATCCATGAATGACGCCAATAATGATTGGTGCTGCTGCCAGTGCTTCTGCCATAAAGAAGTAATAAGGACTTAAGTAATGTACATGTAGTGTTGGAAAATGTAGACAGCACACCTATTTATGGTGGAGCATTTTCGAAGCAGCAACTGTACACTGTACAGACAGAATGGCACCAAGATCGCAACGTCTCGAAGATACACATGCATGGACCCACATCATGATACCAGATAATACAAGGGATTCGGAAATGAAAGGTGGATGTGTGCACCCACAATTGAAACAAACGTACAAGAGGTATCCAGATGGGGAACTACTTCAAGTTGCCGTCGCGGCCTCAGACGTCACGTTGTCCCTGCAAAGATGCAATCGACTTCGACGTTGGAAGCGTCAGGCAGTCCTTCGGTTCTTCATCCCCCATGTCAGACACCCCACCTGTCGACCCTACAAAACTTGCCTATGCCGACGGTCACCTTTCTAAAGAGGAGGTTCACTGGAGTGATCACCAGAAATGGTTGCTCGAAAATGGTCACCGCCTTCGACCTCGATTCCAACCAGGTTAGATTCCATCTTGAAAGCGGACAGACGGGTTTATCCCTCTGCGCGAGGATGCGTACGAAGTTGTGGTAAGTCGCGTGTGCACATGTTATGGAACACATCTCATTCTCGTCCAGTACGGACAAATCATAGATACAGTCAGTTTACGGGACGGCATGCCCGTTGCTCTGAAAAAGATATCAAAGTCTGTCCATCCGCACGAAACGAATATCAGGAGTCCGAACCGTTGGTTTCTGACCCCCGCAACCATTGCGTCACAATACAAGGCGCGCTTCAACCTCCCGATGACAATGACGCTACCATTCTCGTGGTGCCTCTTCTTCGTGGCTGTGGTGGGCGGCTTTGGTGCGTTATCGGATTTTTTCAGCAGGTATTTAAGGTTAGCAGCAAGATCCAGGACACTAGCGTAAATCTGAATTACAGGATGAGTAGGGCCTCCAGTTTATGCACGAGCACCATGTTGCTCATCGGTACGTCCGATCTCCTCGCCTTATTCTCGTAAACGTTCATACCTTCTGAAGTGACTGCACTTTCGGCAACATCATGATGGATGCAAAGGAGATGTTTCCAGAAGGCTTCCATCCATTTTTCAAGCACAAGAATACAACCTTCAAACATCTGACTTGTACTGAACGCCCTGCTAAATATTACCTTACAGAGTTTGGGTTATCCTGTCAGTTTGACCCGTCAGATGGACTACCACTTGAATGGCCGATCAAGGGGGGCGACAAGACCGGGCCTGAATTCAAGACATACGGCCAATACGATTTCTTCCCTACAGATGTCTACTACTTGGGAAACATGATTCGCGAGCAATTTTTGCAAGTAAATTAGTACCATTCTCAACCCTCCACTCCAATACTTATTCATTCTTCATGTTAGGGCCATCCGATTCTGACGCCTATCAAGGGCCGTCATGGGTTCGAGTTCATGAGACCGCTTGTCAACGATATGGTTCAAGACAATCCCAAGAAGCGTCCGACGATGGATCAAGTCGTCGCTCGTTTTGAAGTCATTCGAGGCAATCTGAGTTCCTGGAAATTACGATCGAGGGTCGTGGAGCGTGGAGAGAATTTCTTACCTGGAATTACAGCGAGCATAACACACTGGAAGAGGAGGATCAGGTACATTGCGAGGCGTGTTCCACCCATCCCCCAACGCTAGTCTGTTACGTCAGGATTATACCCTTGCTTTCGACCATGCTATCTTAATACTATCCATTGCGCATCGGTATGCATTCATGCGATTGTCGAGAGTGCAGCCTTCTTGACAACAGCATTCTAGTGATTGCAATGGGAACAACATCACAATGGAATCATGATGCATGAGAAATGTTTCCGGAGGCTTTCATCCGCTTAAGCATTATGCCAATCCGGAATTGACTAGCCCTTCAAAACCTCTAACGCGTACTCAGTGCCCGCCGAAATACCACTATTGATTTGGGGATAGCATGTCAATATAATCCTACAAACAGGCCACATCGTGAATGGCCTATTAAAGGTGGGGACAAAACCATACCAGAATTCAAGAACATCAAAGGCACTTACGATCCTTTCCCCACTAATGTCTGTTATCTGGGTAATTTCATTCGGGAACATTTATTTTATGATGGTAGTCATCTTTCTCATTCTGCCTTAATCAATTCTCATTTACATGCGTAGGGCCACCCACTTGTACCTCACATCAGAGGCCGGTATGGGTTTGGGTTCATGAAGCCCTTGATAGTAGTTGATATGGTCCAAGACGATCCTACCAAATGCCTGACAATGGATGAGGTCGTCATTCAATTTGGAACCATTCGCAAGGGTTTAAGCTACCTTTAAGAGTTGTCGACCGGACAGATTCGTTCATTGTGGGAGTTGGCGTAGTATTAAACACTGGAAGCGGAGATTTCGATACATCACTACGGGTGTATCGCCTATTCTCGCAGGTTAAGCCTGAGGATGATTGCTCTTTCGATTATGCTGTCACATCCCTATCGGTCCTTCAAGTTTGTTCTACAATTGTCTCCAAAAGAGCAACAGGCCAAGACGACAGCAGGATTACCGCGACCAGGAAAAAGATTCGGAGAATGATCATATTTATGTCCATCCCTAGTAGGTAATGGACAATACGACCTGAGTACATACACTAGTGACGGATGGCACTGGAGGTCTTGTTTTTCCCCCAGCAACAGAGCTATTCATGCCGCACTGATCAGGTACATCTTGAGCATGCCAGCGGGCGCCTATCACGTCGTTGCTGTGAACATGGTCGTTTGTGGGTCCTGCATTGCACATCTTTGTTCTGGCCTATTGTCTGAACGCAGCCAGGCAAACTCTAGATTCCAAATGGACTCAAGCAACCACAACAGTTCTGTCTCATGGAAGACTCTAGATCTATTGCCTTAAGCGAACAAAGACACGGCTGAGGTTTAAGTACCCCAGCATGTCAGACTACTAAGCACTCACCTGAAAACCCACTGCCCAATGACCTGTGCTGTTCAATCTGAAGCTCTGCCGGCTGCCAACGGAATGGAAACCGGCCACCATACTCGTGAATTTCCACATGAGGAAGTCAGAAAGGCAAATAAGCTTTACAAAGTCTTTACGATGAGGGACGAGATAGAACTTTGCGCCGATTTTCACGAGTGAGTATTCAGACACGGTCCCAGCTTGTCCCAGGGTCTGAAAGTGGATGGCAGAGGTGTCAGGCAAGGAGAAGATCGCGAGGCATTGAAGACTCAAATTACTGCATACATCAATTACATGGAGGCCACATGCAACCACGCTCACTTCACTACAGATTTTCTCGTGAGTGTGCAAATATAAGAATGCTGGTATGAACTCACAAGGATGTAGAGGAATATGGTTCGTGATCGCATCCTGCCAGAAGATGTTGATCTGGACGATATAGAGCACGATGAGTCTGGGGACGAGATCAGTATGTTTTCATAAATCCATCCAATTTTTTGCTGAACATGAGCTCCAGATGGACCCGTCTCATGCATGCATGTACACCTAGAAGCGACTGCTGGCGAATACAGGCACAGGGATCTTGAAAAGCTGGGAAATGTTAGCCGCGACAATTCCCGATGATCCACTGGCAAGTCCATACAAGTGATGTGCTATGATAATATGATGAATTTTTGCCAATTGCAATGACTGGGCGACTTCCTGTACTATTACTAGACCCGAGTTTGAAACTTTTTGATAAATCCGACACTCCCGTAGACATATTTTATGCTTTGGCTATGTAGTAGTACAGATACTGGCTGTTCCACACTTGGGACTAGTGTAGACTTGGCAGTAGTCTAGAACAGTGACAAGCGAGTTCCTCAGTGTCAGGGAATAATGTAGTGACAACTATATTAATACCTAGAACAGTGACAAGCAAGCTATAGTACATAGTGAGTAATGGAACAACAGCAAAAGGAACATGATACGTACTTCCTCAGT
>QFEU01024424.1:0-12380 GCA_003316345.1 Tricholoma terreum
CGCATATAGTTTGCAATGCACGCCCGATATCAGAGAGTCCGTGATGACATAAGAACTGATATACAGTGATAGGTTAGAATGAATAAAGTATCACTGATCCGTACCATCGCTCTGGATCTCTGCCTATAGTCACTGGTTTGCTGATACTTATGACCACGGCTATGGTTGAGAACTGATTGGCGAGGAAAGTTATTGTTCATGGATCCATGCTTACCCTCCTTGCGGCCGTCGCGTACCGTGACGAGCTTCGCACAAATGCTGGAGGTGCTATCATAAAATGTGACATCGACCATTGATTCGGGAACGGGTGCCAGATCCCGGCTTAAAGGTGCGCAACTGGCAAGTTTGGTGGATTTATACGTGACAGTCCTTGGTCCATGAGCGGAGGGCATTTCTGAGGACTTTCCGAGTTGGATAGACTAAGTTAAGTATTGTACATCGGTCAACACCGTGACGGTTCTGGGTCGAAGGCTATGATGACAGTTATTTGTGCAAATGTGTTGCACACAGTTATTGGGTTTATTTTTGATACATGTATGGCAAGTACATATGTACAGTCTTGTGCTATAAATCATAACCTCTCCCACTACGCTGCTTTACCCTTTTCATTTTTTTGTGTTTCTTTCCAGACCCCGCAATTCCCACTATAGGGCTTCCAGATCGCGGCTTCCCGTCGTCGGCCACGACGTTTTGATGTGGGAACGAGGTTGACCGCGAGTAAGCATTCGCTGTGCGATGAGAGCCCTGTACGATAGGCCGTGCTGAAAAGGCATTACTTTCAAAAAATGCATGATCTAAAGCCTGGGATTTTGGTCCGCGTCCAAAAGCTGGTAGACTGCCGTCTTCGACACCTGGTTCGGGAATACTTGGTGGTACGAACGTATCTGCGTTCTTACCGACGCGGGTGACCGGAGCCCGCTTTTTGCCGGTGGCATGCAGTAGAGATTCCCGATGCGTTTGCTCGTTGAAAAGTGTCTCAGAAACGCCAGGAGGTGGATGGCAAAATAGAAGTTTTCCATTGACATAGTCCTTCAAGACATAGCGCGCTGCCGGAGCCTCATCTGGATTGCCTTGTCCTGAGCGCGTAAAGCCCCGGGCAACTGAAATACTAGGTATGGCATTGATGTGTCTGAGAAAAGTAAGGCCGCTTACTAGCGTATGCGATCAGAAAGTTTTCCGATGTCAGCTCCCCATTCCCACCCTCTTCAACTCCTTGCACTTTGATCGTTAAGCCATAAGTCGCTTCCAGGACATTTCTGGGTATCCGTTTCACGACTAACGCAGTAGGGCCTGTATACTCTCGTAATTGATCGATGGGCAAAACTCCGTCACAAACCAAGTCTGCCTTCGTCGTCGTGAACTGTGGAAACACAAGACCTGGACAATCACAAAGAGTGATTTCTTCCGAGAAATTGATCGTTTGAAAGTGCTTCGTTTTTCCTGGCGTGGAGGAAACGCTGACTTTCTTTTCACCTAGAAGGGAGTTTATCGTGCTCGACTTCCCGACATTAGGGTAACCGACTAAACCCACGACCAGCCTGGATGGCGGGTTACCAGATGCGTCAGAGAACTCTACTGGAACGTATTATCAAAGCTCGAACGCCGAGACGGGTCCCCACGTACCAGACAGATCAGGAGCCTTCTCCAGGAAACGATTCTCCAACTCTTCGACAGTCAGGATTTTCGCTCTGGGATCCTCGGGGTCTTCCTCGGCAGAAAAATAAGGATCTTCATGATCGGATGCCACTGAATCACTTTCTGAGTTTTGTTCGGGGCCTCCATCCCCTAGCAACATGTTTTATCAGGAAAAATAGCGAAATATTGACAAGTCAGACAATGTCAAACCTTCAAAAATGACATCCTCAAGTTCTTCATTCCCACCGACTTCTACGAGTGTGTCGGCTTCCTCAGACAGTGCTCGTTGCGTCTCCGTTTCTCGTCTTGCTTCTTGTGATGCGACTGCATCAGCGGCAGAATAAAATGCGTAGGGAATGCCTTGAGAATCAAAATGATCGGCCCATAAGCACCTGCAGAGGGTGCATGAGTTTCGTCCCTGGTTTCGGTAATCCAACTTACCTCTGCTTGGTCGTCAAAAGATCTGACTTGTTGATCAGCAAAAGATTGACCCTTTTTCCACGCCCGGTTCCAGCTTCACCCTCCACGCCTTCAACATCTCGAACATAACTTTCCAGATCTTCACAACGAAAACGCAGTGGATTACGAGCGTCGACGATTTGAACAACCATGTGGGAGCGTTCGAGTACACGCCACAGTTGGCGCCAGACTTCTATATTCTTTTCGAATGGAGTGAGAAGCAACTTGTCTTCCTCTTGAAGCCTAAAGTATCAAGAATTAAACTTCTGTGAAAAGAGGAGCTGATAACATACGTAGCCAATCCTCGACGCCAGTTCAAAAATGCAGCCCTTTCTTGTTTATCGAGTTCCTCTGTTGTCATAGACTTTGTCCACGGAGGCCTCCTGGGGACTCTTAGTCTCTTTTTGTTTTCATCATGCTTCTTGACAGTGCTCTTTTCCTCTTGTTCACTCAACAGATATGGATTCTGACCCGAACCACCAGCTTGTTGTATTATTTTGACGTTCCTTCGTTCTTGACAATGAAATTAGCAATGGTTAGACCTAGGATTAAAGGATTTAAAGACCTGCTGTGAAATCGGTTCCTGCCAACTGGGCGGTACTGAGAAATTCATCTAAATCTCGCTCTTGTGTGACAGATTTGAGACGATCGGTCGAGGAAGTGTCTGTTGCAAACTATGTAGGCCATTAGGGTTTTACGAACGATGTAAACCTAATTACTCCTACCAGACCCGACCCTGGCATTCTACGAGCATCTTTGACTTGTTTGTTGATAATGGCACGCCCCAGGCCACTATCCTTGGCTTTAGGAGGCTAAGCCGGAACGATAACTCAGACTGAAGCGCAATCCACGATGGAAAAGTATGCTCACCATGAGTGAGCTTGATAAGATGGTTAGATAAGCACTAGTATTACCGTGACTATGCAGTGATACAGTGGTAACTTGCAATTGAGTTACAAGTCATGATTCCCAGTGCATTATTCTCTTTGTACAGGACGCACCTTCGTCACATAAAGCAACTACCCCTGCCTTACCTTCGGTTTGTCTCCACTTATTGCTGTAGTCCGCTCAAACCAATCTTCTTTGTAGGTTGTTTTTCAGGATAAAGGCTGCTGATGACTTTCGCGCCATCGTGCGGTCCACTCAGGAAAGTCTTCGCAACCGCAAACTCAAACGTGTGTCCCGGGTTCGATGTTCCGAAGTAGTGTAGTAGTCGTTTGCCTAATCAACCGGCTGTGCTAGGACTTGCGCAAGATCGAAGCAGCAATTTCTGGGTCTACAAAGGCGTTTGCCCATGTGCTAGATCTCGCATATGGTCGGAAAGGAAAGCTAAAGTGGGAAATAATGGAGGTCTGTTCATGAATCTTACAACTTTTGTAGGTGGGATGTTGAAGTCCTTTCTATTTTTTTCCTATTAAGCCGTTGCTTTCCGATCCAAAAGCCCCCGCTCCACCCAGAATTATTCCCTCTGTCGAGAAATCACGCCCTCCAGTATACTCGCCTGAACTAAAGGCTCTTCTCACGTCTGGTCATTCTCGCACTACTAAACCGTTATCCCTGAAATCGCTCAGTTTCCCTCGAACTCTTCCCACTCGCGCCGACCCAGCATCGGATGATGCACGGCTTTTAGGCCCCTTCAGCAAGCGAAGAGAAGTCAACATCCGCTGGCGTTACTTCGCAAATGAGTGGAAGAAGGTCTATCCTCCATTGCAACTCGTTGCAAACGATTCATCCTGCGGAATTCACGAAAGTGTCAGGAACGCAGACCTTCTACGTGCTGGCATCCGAGGATTTGGAATGCAAGAAAAGGGTGTCTTTGAGGATGTCTTGTCGATAGCTGGACCGTTGCGCATGCCAAACAATCTCACCAGAAAGGAAAGACAGACCGCCAACATCGTCCCTGTACCAGAAGAGCCCTCACATCGGGCTCGACATCCCTCAAGATGGATACGACGACGGTATCAGGAACTATTAGGACGCTTACCAGTCCTCACGCATTCTCGTTACGGAACAAACACTTCTGGTAGTTATTCTGTCTCTTTACCGCGCAGTGCCATCGCAAGCTCCTTGAGGACCACGGTGGCACGTTTATCCGAGATGAAGTCTGCAGATGATCGAGAATGGCTTGCATTAGCTCGGCAAGGAGAGCGAAAGAAAAGTCAAGGATAATCTGATTAATTTACATTCTCCAACTCTATACCGTGCAAGTCAATTACATACATGCTATAATTACGGTCAGTGGCTTTCGCGACTCCAGCGTCACCTCCCGCGGGATTTATTCCGCACTGAAGTTTTAGCATCGACTGATACTCGTCCAAGGTGAAGATCGGGCGTTGCCGAATGGCCTGCAGCATGTCCTGTAATGTGTTGGGGAATCAGTGGGCAAAGGTCGGGTGAAAATCCAGGACATACCTGTGGAGGGATGAAAAAGAGGGAGTAATACTGTTTCGCTCGTTCAAACTCTGTGTTTTCTTGATCGTCTGTCAGCGTCTTGAGGCTTTGTTGAAGAGCCAGCACATTTCGCATGATTTTCTTGACACCAAAGGAACTGGGTAGGCGCAAATGTCGAGCGTTGGATATCAATATCTGCTCCATCAGATGGCCCAGTCCCACAAAAATGAAACTTGAATGAAGAAAGAAATCAGTGCCTTGATGAGACAGAGCAGGCGACACATACTGTCTTTCCCTCTTTGGAAGACTTGTAGAAAAGATATCGTCACAATTCACAAGTTCTCCATTGAGGTCGACGATATGAGAATCTGGTTCCCCAGCTTCACCATCTATAACATAATTTCCCTGCTCATCCTCAGTCATCAGAACTGATCAGAAGTAAAGTTCAGACTTACATGACGCATGGAGGCATCCAAGTAGAACATTGTCCGACACCGAACATCGATGCGTATCGTATCGAGGATTAGGCCAGACAGCTGGTCGTATGTCTTCAGGAGAGCTTGGAATCGACTGCGTAGAGTAAAACTATAAGCATCGAGATGTTGTGGATTATGCAGTATACTGACAGAGCCATCTCTCGGGAGAGAGGAAGATTCAAAGCATCCTGGGACGAGGGTAGTGTGAAGTAGGGCGTGTAAGGCGTCGCACCGGATAGAGGCTCAAGATTTTGAGGTGACATTGGTGAAAGGGAATCCTCCGGCTTGGCTTTCAGAGCATTAAGTTCTGCCGCAAACCATGACTATGATCGTGAACTTAGAGGCAAATTGGCAAGCAGATGTTGAGAAACCTTACAACGCTACGATAGAGTCCAGCCAAAGCGGCGAGATTACGTATTGAGGGAATGAGTTCAGATTGTAGTATAATTTTTCGGCCGAGAAGCTCTAGCTCGAGATCGGTCTCTTGACGGCAAAGTTTCTGCTGTTTCGATGCGTCCGTCTCCTATCGGGATATCAGTAAAGATGGCTACGACGGCTCGCCTACGTACATGCGCCAAAAGGTCCGACAAACAAGTATGTAGCTCAGGTTTTTGAGCCCATTGCGCAGCGAGAGCCAGCTGGGGCTCTAGTTTCGACTCCTCACTGCTTCGCAATGCAACAAGGTCTTGGAATCGATCACTACATCGTTGGTAGAATTGAATGATGACACCAAGTATCAGCCGGGAGTAGTTTTCCCGGTGGAAAGGGCTTGTGAGTAGCATGGCACACAGTGAGTTTATCAATGCCATGAGGTGTGTGCTTGCCTACAGATATAACACGTTGGACACAGGATATAGAGAGGGCCAGAAGAATCACCTTTACGAGGGGCTCCGAGGAAAGGCAAGTGGATGACGGATCGGATTGGAAAGCCTCTGGACCTAGCGTGAAACAGAAGATAATACGGACACTGTTCATAACAGATCACAGATAACATACCGGTTACGGCTTGATGGAAAAGATCAGAGACCTTTTCCTCCAATTGTGGAAGATATATTTTCAGAACGAACTCGTCCAGCACGGCACTTGCCGTCCGTGCAGATTCCACACCAAAGGGAAGCACTTCGGTAATGGACTCCAGAAATGCGAGAGTCGGTTGAAATAGGACGCTAACGTGGAAGGCATCAGGTCGTATAAGGAGTCGATGGTGTTGATCTGCTCCGAGTATACGATCGTCAGTTCCGACACCTGCTAGTGTGGCTTGTATTGGATCGCCGGAGGGTCCGGCAACAAGTCCAGGCATTGTATCATTAAGCACACGAGTCAAACCATCTTCATGGGGTCTAAGAGCCTTGCTTGCAAGCTTCATGTCTGTGTCAACAAAGCGAAAGACCGCCTACGATGCGTGTGAAACTGTGTAAAAAAGCAGAAAGTAACTGAGCCTCACTTTTCCCCTATCCCGAACATATTTTCCTTCGCGCAAAATCTCGTTGATCGATGAGATAGGGTTCCTACCCGTTATGGAGCCTTGTTGCTCGTCTGTAAGATAATCGTGGGTAAGAGTACGGACCTATAAACTCCCTCAAGATCAACTGTGTAGACAAGTAGCATTAGGACTGACCTCTGTTTGCACCGAATGCCACAGTTCAGCTAGCGGGAAAAGAGAGCCAGGTTTAGTCCCAGAAGAGTCTTTGAAGTCCCGCCTCTAGCAGAAGTGATATATTCTCTCGACAAATCATGAAGAACGGCGGGGCTTACAGATCCTACTCGGTTTGAGATCTCGTACACGACTCGGAGGCCTTGTGCAACGGCATCCAGTTTTGAATAAAGTGTCCAAAATAGATCCTTCAATATTTCATGATCGACCCGTTTCGCTGATGATTCCAGAGCGGCAAGTCTCAAGCAAGAGGCTTTCAAGGTTGGGCCCTTTATAGTCCTTGCTTGTCCAACCGAGGAGTCGGTTGAGAAGTAAACACCCTCTGATCTTCCGAT
Source organism: Tricholoma terreum (assembly GCA_003316345.1). Classification (NCBI taxonomy): domain Eukaryota; kingdom Fungi; phylum Basidiomycota; class Agaricomycetes; order Agaricales; family Tricholomataceae; genus Tricholoma; species Tricholoma terreum. The sequence continues at coordinate 6,951 of QFEU01024424.1, forward strand.
GGCGCCGTTAAGGGCAGACAGTGATAATCGCCGGCCGTACTCAGCCCGTTCTTCGACTTCATCAAGTGTCGTCTCGAAGAGAGTGAATATTTCGTTTGGTAGCTTCTGTGCCACTGTGTCCAGTGCACTACCTAATTTACCAAGAACAGCTAGAGATTCGATGAGGGTCTCCATGTAGGAGAAAGAATTAGCTTCAGGATTGGGGGGTACAACGTTGGTTAGAGACCCAGGCGAAACAGTGGAAGATTGACGGAAACCAAGGTCGCTCAAATCGTGCGGAGGGTCGTTGGGGCGTGTTGCCAGGTCGTTGAGAAAACGTGTGTGGCGAGTTGCACGAAAGGTCGTAGATGTTGGTGATGACTCAAAGGTTGACAGCGGCTTTGGAACCTGGGCATCCTCGAACTCTACCTTTGGGACTAATCTATTTCTAGTTGCCAAAATTGGCGAGCTGTTTGATAACTCACGAAGTTGTTGGTTGGGGACATATGCTGACCATCGCGTATCACACCAAAATGATTTGAGATAAAGATGGTTCTGAAGCTCATCGACGAGAATATCCCGCAAAGCCTAGGACCAATATAAGCGAATGACGATGATGCTTTAGTTTGGGAAAACAAACCGCTTCTTGGCCATTCAAATAGCTCCGCAAGTCAGCAACAGCACCAATTTCAAGCATATCCGCACTGTTAATTGTCTTTAAACTCCTTACAAGAAGCACAGCAGCCTGCAAAAGCCGCTTTTCCGACATCAGCGTCTCCAGCAGATCTGGCATGGATTTCAAGTGATCGCTGTTAGATACCATTAACTGGAGCAGTCGATGGACACGTGAAACAACCTACATCTGATCCAGAAGACGAAGCATTTCTTCCAGTGTCTGACCTCTGGACCAGAGCTGTACGAGGTCAGCTCGCTTGCTACCCAGCGCATCCTTCGCTTCAAGAAGATGTGTCCGGGCAATGTTTATTTGTGATTGCGTTTCTCCCAAATGAGTCAGCAGGGTAGCCTGGTGTGGCAGTGAGGCAGCAAATGCTTGATAGTGCTCTGCAATGTATTTATGCATACCGTTAATGACCCGTTTACAATGAGACATTGAAGGGTTGAACGCACTGTCAACAGATCCTTTCAATGCCTTGCCAAGCATCTCCTCCGTTCTTCGGAAGGAGTTCATATCTTTTCCAAGGGAAGAATCGTCCAGTAATTGTAGGGCCAGGTCAACATTGTTAAACTGTAGGTCAGGGATAGTTATCACTAGGAAGGGCGGAGCGGACTATGGATCTCACATCTGGATCGATCACGAAGTCCCATTCGTCTTTGACTTGATCCAAAACAGCTGTTAAAGTAGTCAAAACAAATAGGACAACGATTGGGGTTGACCCTAACCGATCACAGACTATGATGCTCACCATCGATGTCACCAGCCCGAGTTTTACCATTGAATCGCCTACCAGGAACTTTGTCACGTATTCTTTGTTGCCTGACCTTCTCAGCCTGCAGCTCGTTCCGCCGTTCTATCTCGTATTCCATGTCCTCGCTTTCATTCGTCATTGCTCGTCTGCGCGAGCCGGCGGACTGAAATGCAGACATCGCCGAAATTAAGGAAGCTGGGGTGGACTGTCCGCCATCATCAGAAGATGCGCTTTGCAGTGGTGGGGGCCTTGAACGTGATTTAGAGGACGTGCCCGGGTTGCTTGAAGGGCCGGCCCAGGGTCTTTGTGGCAAAGATGTATCAGACTGCATGGTGCTGACGCTATCTCTGTACGAAGTAGACTGTTGCTCGGAACCAGAATAGTCGGACACGCGACTTCTCAGCTCGGATCTCTGTGGACGTAAAGGACCAGTAGCGGATGTCAGATTTGGTGGTGCAGTTCTAGGAGAACTTGATCTAAACGCATCGCTGGTAGGAGTTACTGGCCGGTCAGGATGGCGCGAAATCTGGAGAGGCCTGGTGGTTGACGTGCTAGGAGGAGAGAACGGTGAAGGAACAGAAATACTGATTCCATTGGCGCGCGAAGGCGAACGACGGCGACTAGGAAACAGCGGAGCTCGAGACATGTGTGCTCGATAGCGATGCCTGCGTCCGAGTCCTTTAACCGCAGTCAGTTGTTATTTATCTTAAAAAGACTAGATTGACTCACAATGGACAAAAAGGCGCGTCTAGCGACTCCTGGAAGCTCCTTGCAGATATTGGCTGCAAGAGATGCGGCTAGGTTCGAAATAAATTACGTAATTGATCCATCTGAATAAATTAGGATTTCTTCTTGTACGCGAGCCATTTGTCGCGTCTGCAGTGTTAGAACGCGTCAAGATGACTGAGTTGCTTCCAGGCAACGAGGACCTGTTCACTCCAGAGAGGTCCCATGTCACTGGCTCTCCCACTCCTTCACGGGATTCACCACCCCAGAATCCTTGCACCTTTGTTATCGAGCCCCCTTTGCTCGCCCCTGCCCTGAAGAACACGTACAAAATGTCGTCGGAAACCTCTCTTAAGCCTAAAGATAACCTGAAAGTAGATGAAGTCATCGGAGAATACCATGTGGATGGTGTATTGTACTACTTTGCACGCTACGCTGGAGGCATCGCTTATAAGGTGGGTGTTTATCTCTGTCGTACTTGTTTTTACGGCATTCTGACGCGTCTAGCAGTACCCTTCGCACTCATTTTCACAGTTTTTTGGAGAGCTTGTGGCGAAATACAGTGCGCGTTTCACAAACGTGCTTTACACACTGCTCATCTCCACGTCACAGAACAAAAGAAAAGCGCGGGAGATTTGCCGCCATTCGACCCGTCTGCGAGCTATGTGCATCCCCTTTCCCGTGTCACAATGGTCCTCAATTTCAGCAAACGCTATGGTGCGACTGTCAGTGTTTCGTCCGCTCGCAGCGCATCTTCTGTCGATGCAGAGGTCCCAGATTCCCAAGAGGAGGACGAAAGTGTTAGCGACGGCGAAGACGACGAAGACGACGAATCTGACATGTTGGCAGCTCCACGGAGGAGTGGAAGGTCAACAGCAAGGGCCCAGCAAGTTCTTCCCTTCAGTCCAAGGAAGACCAGGTCCAGGCGAATTCCCGTCATCCACTCCGATCAAGAGCCCACCGACAGTGACGAGGCAGAACCTCGCCGTCCCGTTCGGCGTTCAACTCGATCAAAGAAGGGAGTCAAAGTCAATCTCCACGCGGAAACATACTCGGATAACTTGGAATCTGAGGGCGAGACTAGTGATAATTATGTTTCTCGCGGGTTCTCAAAAGCCAAGTCCAAAAAGCCAAAGAAAGTCGTTCGTCGCAAGACCGCTCGACCTGCCTATGGCCATTTCCGTTCCGTTGCTGATCTCAGTAATGACTTCTCCGATGATGAAAGCATGGAACATCGTGATATATGCGAAAAATGCCATCGAGTTCCTGCTCATAAATTGATCGAAGCACTAAAGAAAAAATCGAAAGTCCAGGGCAAGAAGAAAAGAAAGACTTCGGATGATGAGTTTGAAGTTCACGACGATGAGGGATCATTTACTATGCTTGGGGGATGGGTTCGATGGTGGGATTACCATTTCTCCTCCTGGGCTCTAATAACCATTCTTCTGCAGCCTCAGGTGTCCTGTTGTAGCTCATTGGCGCTGTCTGGCAGCAACTCAGCGGGATGAGATTCTCAAGGCTGCCAGGGATAAAGATCGAGAGGAATGGCAGTGTTCGCAAACAGAAGCTGAGGCGCAGGGCAATGTAATTACAGGTGGGCCGCCACCCAAACGTCCTGGTCTGGATATCTCCCAAACAACGGAGTTCATCTGTGGTATGAATCTCCACGGCTTCAAAAGTCAGTTTGGCTTACGTTTCGATGTATACAGGCGGATGCATCAAAGGAGGTGTGTGTATGGGATGCATGAAAGTAGCTATCGAGCCAGATAGTGCCAACTCCAAGCGTACGGAAGATAGGGCTTCCAGCGAAGACCAAACTGGCGATATCGTGATATCAGATAATGACCAAGATATTGTCATCAAGGCGAAGCCAGTCAATGAGGGCGTATCTGTGGCGCCTCAATCAGACCAGGCCATCCTTTTTCGGTGCTTTACCTGCAAACGTGTTGCTCACTATGAACATCTACCTGTACCTCCGACTTTATCTTCTGATGCTGATCTGGACGATGTAGTTGAGTTCTACACGAGGACATGGTTGTGTGCCGATTGTTCATCGTACAGAGATGGCGTTGACAAAGTAATTGCCTGGCGTCCATATCCTCCGAATGCGGTTGAACCTCTGCGCCCAACGAACGAAACTCCCAACTATAAAACGCCTTTACCCAGGGAGTATCTCGTGAAATGGACGGATAGGAGCTACAGACGTGTTCAATGGGTGCCACACATGTGGCTTCTTTCTACCCACCATGCCAAATTGAAGAACTTTCTGACAGGCGGATCGAAGGTCGAGCTACTCAAAGTTGTAGAGGAAGAGAGAAACGACGTCGCCCCCGTTGCAGTCTTCGAAATTGGTGATGGTTCAAGGGCATCTTCTACCAAGCCTGGTACTGCAACTCCATTTTCACCCCTAGAGGCAAACCCTGACGCCGAGCGACGCATTCCCATGGCCTGGAAGACGATCGATCGTGTCCTCGACGTGTTTCTATGGCGTCCCAGCAAGCGGGAGACCAAATCTATGGGTGGCACCCGACAAGACAAAGGGAAAGCCAACGTGGTTGTGAGCGACGATGATACAGAAGACATCGATGAGAATGCAGAAAAGGAACGCAACTTTGCATTTGAGCGCGGCGAGCAGCCCGGTGTGAAACTCATGGAATCGATTTCAGACTGGGAACAACGGACACGAGAGACCTTCACCATCAAAAATATTTCACAGGTCGTCTGGGCATTCTTTAAATGGAATGATCTCGGTTATGACGAAGGTAGGCATATCCCTCCTGGTCGTGATCTCGTATTGACTTGCATTAAAGCTACTTGGGATTCTCCGCCTCGCCCTGAGGATGCAGGTTATCAGGCTTTCCAGACTGCTATGAAGCGATTCATCAACTCTCGCAGTGTAATCGTTCCCAAACGCTCCAAGAAATTCTACGAGCACTTTGATAGGCGGGCAAAAGATGAATCTCGGAAACATCTGTTGAAGGATGCATCACATCTGAAATTAGGCCAGAATCCAGACCTCAAGCTTATGCCGTTCCAGGTGTGTGCCCAATCACTGAGTTTGAACCAGTCGTAACCTAAAATCCCAGGTTGACGGATTCAACTGGCTCTTCCATAACTGGTGGATACACCAGCACTGCATTCTGGCTGATGAGATGGGCCTGGTACAATGCTCGCTTCCAGTATCTTTCTTTCAGATTATTTACTGCGTGATTAGGGAAAAACGGTGCAGATTGCTACTTTCCTCGGCCACATCGTCACGAAATTTGATGCTTTCCCGGCTCTTGTTGTCGTTCCCAAT
>QFEU01024790.1:0-11811 GCA_003316345.1 Tricholoma terreum
TAAAATTAGAAGATAAATATATAAATATTTAATTTAAATTAAAGGGTTGGATAACATAGAAATATAATATATAGAAATAAAAAATAATAGTAATATGCAGGCTACTTAATATTAAATTAAAATTAAAATGACAACTCTTTTTATAAATATTTTAGCTTTTGGTACTTTATTATCAAGTATTTTTTCTATCACATCTAAAAATCCTGTAATTTCAGTTATTTTTTTAATATCAACTTTTGTTCAATCAGCCTTATATTTAATTCTTATAGGTATAAATTTTGTAGGTATCTCTTATATAATCATCTATGTTGGAGCTATAGCTGTATTATTTTTATTTATCATTATGATGATAAATATAAAACTAACAGATATTTTAGAAACTGGGAATCAATATACTAAAAATTTACCCTTAGCTATAGCCATTGGATCCTTATTTATTTTTATTTTTTTTACTATAATACCATTCAATTTTAATAATGTACCTGCTTTATCCATTTTATTAAATAAAATGACATATTTAAATAGTATATTCTCAGATTCTAATATAGTCTCAATTAATTTAATTAATACTATTGTAAATAATTCTTTATTTTCAACTGTCTCTGATGTAATAATAACAGAATTTCAACAAATAGAAGTATTAGGTCATGGTTTATACACTTATGATGCTGTATTATTAATTATTTTAAGTGTTATTTTATTATTAGCTATGTTTGCTACTATAATAATTTCTAAAAATAATAAATAGATTAATAATTTAAGTTATAATTTTACCTTGTTGTATCTCATAATATAGTATACAGATTCAATTTATTTGGTTCTATTTACATTTGTAAACCTTTCAATATTTAATTTTATATCCTTTTTATTTAAAACATATAAATAAATCTCTCTATTTAATAAAATCAATATTATCCTTTATAATAGGGTAGTGGAGAGCTAAATTAAAACATAATAAAAGTTAATGGCTAATGACTCAATTTTAAATTATAATTGATAATTAGGATAATAAAAATAAACTTGAGTTTAGCTATCAAAATATTAAATACCTTCTCTAATATTAAGAAAAATAAAAGCCCAAAATTATTATCCCTCAACTATTGTTTCTAAAAAATAAAATAATAAAATAATAACAAAAATAAAAATTAAAAGAGTAGGAGGTAAGCTTATATATAACTATAACTTATAATTATATATAATATATTATAATCTAATAAATTATAATATAATAAAATAACAAAAAGTCTATATAAAAATTCAACAAACAAATGCGAGAAATATTTATTTTATCACCGTTAAGTCAGTTTGAAGTGTCTAGTTTAATTGGATTGAATGCTCCTATATTAGGTTATTTGAATATAACTGTTACTAATTTAGCTTTGTATTCTTGTTTTATATTATTTATTGTTTTAGGGTTTCACTTATATGGGAATAATGAATCAAAAATAATCCCAAATAATTGGTCAATCTCTTTAGAATCCATTTATGCCAGTATAAATACAATGGTTAGAGAACAAATAGGAAGCCAAAGTGAAATTTTTTTACCTTTTATTTATGCTTTATTTTTCTTTATATTAATTGGAAATTTAATCTCTAATATACCTTATTCATTTGCTGTAACAGCTAGTGGAGTGGTCTCATTAGGTTTAAGTATCACTATCTTTATTGGTGTTACTATTTTAGCTTTATCTAAACATGGAATTAGATTTTTCTCTTTCTTTATTCCAGTTGGAACTCCTTTAGCGCTAGTGCCTTTATTAGTTTTAATTGAATTAGTTTCATACTTAGCTAGATCAGTTTCATTAGGTGTACGATTATTTGCTAATATAGTAGCTGGTCACACTTTACTTAAAATTTTATCTACTTATTTATTTAAATTGTTTTCAGGCAGCTTAATTGTTGCAATAATAACTTTAATACCTTTCGCGATATTTTTAGCGCTTATAGGTTTAGAAATTGCGGTTTCTCTTATACAAGCATTTGTTTTCACCTTATTAGTTTGTTCTTATTTAAGAGATGCTATTGAACTACATTAATTTTATTTTAATCTAAAATAGTTATGTCTCTAACTAAATTATATTATAGTAAAAATAATTAGACAATAGAAATAATAAATAACTAATACACAGAACAGATTATATTTCTGAAACCCTTATTTAGAAAAAGAAAAGAAACCAAAATAAAAATAGATGCATAAGCAAATTTTGGTTTTGATTCTTACAATATTCTATAACCCCTTGGGACCTACTTTTTTTTTTACTACTTTGTTTGTTTGTTTGTTTGTTTGTTGTTTTTTTATTTAATTAAAAATTAAATAATTTTAGAATGGTAGGGTATTAATTTATACCTTCCCTTGTAGCAATTTTAATTTAACCAATCTGAGTAAACATAATTATGTTTTATAGTTAATATCTTATCTAGCTTTATATAATTTAAAATATAAATAATGAAGATTAAAATGCAAAGATAAGATAATACTACTCGATGTCATAAAGAAAACCCCAAAAAAAAATAATTAAAAAAATATGAAAAAAATCACACAATTTATACAAAAAAGAATTAAAATTCTTTTCCTCGTTTCAATGTTACCTAGTGTTTATAAAATTTGTAATATTAAACAAATTTTTATTTTATTTATATTAGTATTTTGTAGCTTTATTTTTACTTCTGGTTATATAGATAACATACAGAATAGTGTATTGAAATCTATTATATTTTATTCTACTGTGGCTTACTTTTTATTTTTAATTTTTAATATTATAGTGAGAATTTTTAATATTTTCTTTAGAATGGTTCCTTATTTTTTAAGTCAATCTAATTTAAATTTAAATAGACAAGTGATTATAGTTTATTATATTTATAATTTTATTTGTTTAGTATTAAGTTTTTTTCTAGGCTATAAGATTCTTTTTTTCTTATTTCAATTTGACAATGATATATTAGATTATATTCTTATTTATATATTTTTTGTTTCTATACTTGGTTCACTGTTATATATTGATTATATTTCAGATTTAGATATAGTTGTTATGGATATTAAACTTAATAGACTTATGTATTGTCTACTTTTTGGATATATTGGTATTTTAATCTTGCCTATTTTCGGGATAGTTAATATTAATTTAGTCAGTTATATTTTTAAAGAAAAATATTTATTAAATTTATATCTTTTTCACTCTCAGTTTGCTCCTGAGATTTCGGATAATCAAAGCAATATTTCCCTAATTCCTAATTCTGATATACCTCACACATCTTTGATGGAATCAGGTGATAAGCCTCAAGAATTTGTGAGAGGGCGGAGGTTAACACCAGGAGATTCTAATCCTAATGTTGTTATTACTCCAGAAAACTCTACTTCAGATATACCAATACCAACTCGAGAACTAGAATTTAGATTAGCACGTCTGATACCGGATACTAATACGATCAAATTTAACTTTTTGTTGTCAGAGGATTGGAAGGTTGCACTTAAAATGTTCCCTCAGCTTTTCCATAGGCAAGTTTCTATTTTAAAACACCCTTGCCTGATGTTAACTGATTCTGAGATTGTTAAAAAAATGAAAAAATTTATTTATTGGTTAGAAAAAAACCCTAAACTGTCTGGAGAAACAATTAACAATATACAAAATAAAGAAGAGTTACAAATTCTGTATTTTGAAGAATACTCAGGACAAAGTGATAAGATGGAACCCAAACATAAACTGCAATACTCATTTTTCTTTGAGGACCTTAAAAAAAGAGTGCCTGACTCTAAAAATATAATGCCTGGTTCTTCTCGATTGCAATTACCTCTAATCTCTGAAGATAATTTAGAAAATGAGGGTGTGGTAGTTTCTCTTAGAAAGGAAGATAGGGAGGATTAAATGGAAACTAAAACAGGCAAACCTGAAAGGGTAATAGATTTTATATATAATGGAGAGGTACCAAACCAAAAGAAGATTAACATTAAAAATATTAACTAGAATACTAGAACCCTTATATTCTAAGATAATAATTAAATAGAAACCCCTTAGGGAGTCAAGTGTAACTCTATTAGTGTTATATACTCAAACTCCTAGGGCTCCCGTGTAAGATATAATAGAGCTGTTGTAAGGATAGTACCTTAATTGGTTTAATTATCCTGGAGATTCAAGCTACTAAACTATTTGTACTAGAAGACAGAAGATAAAAACAATGACAAATTAACAACATATTAATATATTTTTCAATGATATTCACTATAATATTCTATTCTGGAGTGTTACTATATATTCAGATAATTGGATCAGATATAGATATATATAGGAGAATATCTACCCTAACAAGAAAAATGGCAGTTATAAATATCACCTCTAAGAAAATTAAATCAAGTAACTGGACTAATTAAATATCCCCTTTTGATATTTTAATTTTCACTAATTATAGTTTATAAATATATATTCTGGAATGAAAATGTAGTACATTTAGTTAATGATTATCATTATTATCATATTATATTATTAACTAGATTTAGAAGAGATAAGGGTCAAATTGCTACTACTGGTAATCTTTAAAGATTAAATGTAGAGAATAAAAATTCTCTATACAATTATTTAATAGCTATCTTTGAATTGAAGACAGGTGGATTTAATGATGTTCCTATTACGGGTATAACCTTGTCATTTGGGATTAGACAAGGTTTAGCTCCTATAAGAACTATAGATAAAGATATGAGTTATCAAAATTATTACCATTTTAAATTTCCTATTACTATGGATCCATTAAAATATGGTAATTTATTAACTAAATTTGATAATAAATATATTATACAATTGATTAATAAAAATTTAGTTATTATTGAAATACAAGATAAATTAAATCATGTTATATAGAGAAGGTGATTTAATATATGAATGGATTGATAAATATATAGATGAATCATCATTTATTAGAGAAATAGGTCAAAAGAAATTTACTTTTGTTAATGGAGATTTAAAATTATTAACAGTTGATAAAACATCTAATTTTATAAAGAAAACTAAAACAGCTAAAAAACCTAATAATAATTTTATCACTATGGATCTAGAAACAAGATTAATTGATAATAATAAACATAGCCCCTATTGTACATCATATTATGATGGATTTATTAAGAAATCATTTTTTATCAATGATTATAATAATAATAAAGAATCTATGATAATTGCTGCTATTAAATCTATAGCTATCAGAAAATATAATAACTATAAAATTTATTTTCATAATTTTGATAAATTTGATAATATATTTATATTTAAAATTTTAGCTAATTTAGGGATTGTATCACCAATTATTCATAAAGGTAGATTTATTTCTATAGATTTTAATTATAATAATTATAATTTCACTTTTAGAGATAGCTATCAATTACTTCCAGCAGCATTAAGAATATTATGTAAATCTTTTTCTGTATTAAATGCTAAAGGTTTCTTTCCTCATACCTTTTTAAATAATAAAACTGATGAAATATTAAACTATATTGGTAATATTCCTAGTCTCCAATATTTTCTTGATAGTATTCCTGTAGATGATAAACTATTAGATAATATCAATAATTTAATTGCTTATTTCACTAAACATATTAACATTCCTTGGAATCTTAAAAATGAAGCTATCAAATATTGTGAATTAGATTGTATTGCATTACATCAAATTCTAACTAAATTTAATACATTAATCTATAATAAATGGCAATTAAATATGACTAATTATCCAACTCTACCATCATTAGCATTTGCAATTTTTAGAGCTCATTATCTAAAAGATAATTCAGTTGTTCAAATTTCTGGTAAAATATATGATGATATTAAACAATCTTATACAGGTGGTGCTGTGGATATGTATATACCTGCAAATCAACCTGATGAAAAGGTATATGGATATGATGTTAATTCATTATATCCATTTAAAATGAAAACAGAAATTATGCCTGTATCAAATATAACTTATTTTGAAGGGGATATTAGATCATTTGAACCTAAATCATTAGGTTACTTCTACTGTAAAATAAAAACACCTGATAATTTAGATCATCCTATATTACAACTTCATATTAAAACTGATAATGGTATTAGAACTATGGCTCCTCTAGGTACTTTTGAAGGTATGGTATATAGTAAAGAAATGGATAACTGTATTAAATTAGGGTATACATTTGATATATTATGGGGATATACCTTTAAAGGTGAAATAATATTTGATAATATTATCAATGATTTATATACTATGAGAAAGGTATATCCTAAATCTGATCCTATGAATTATGTTGCTAAAATATTAATGAATAGTTTATATGGTAGATTTGGTATGGATGATAACTTTAGTGAATGGAATATTATAGATAAAAATCTTCTAGATTCTTTCTTAGATAAAATGAATGATAAAATTGATGTATTAGATATTATTGATTTAGATAATAAATTATTAATTCAATATTCCTCTGTAGATAAATTAGATGAAGGGGATCATAATATTAATATTGCTATAGCTTCTGCTATCACTGCTTATTCTAGAATTCATATGTCACAATTTAAAAATAATAGTAATTATAAATTATTTTATTCTGATACAGATAGTATTTATATTAACAAACCATTAGATGAATCATATATTAGTTCTAGTGAATTAGGTAAATTAAAACTTGAAATTAAAGCTAATAATGCTATATTTCTAGCACCTAAAGTTTATGCACTATCAGATAAGAATTTTATTTCTAAAGTGAAAGGTTTCCATAAACATAAATCTTTAAAAATAAATAATAATTCAATAGATATTATTGATAATTCTGTTTCTATGGATGTATTTAAATCTTTATTACTTAAAGATTCTAATGTAAAAATTAATCAGGAAAAATGGTTTAAATCTATAGAAAATTCTAGTATAACAGTAAAAGATCAAATATATACATTAACAGTAACAGCTAATAAAAGAAAATTAATATAAAATAGAATTATTAATGAATCTATCTTTAGATTTTGTATTACAAATATTAATAGCATATATTTCATTAGGTTTAATTTTATTGGCCTCCTCAACCTTAGGTAAAAAGATATTAGAACATGGTCATAAAGCATTAACAATTGTTGCTGCTACTACGACTATTTATAATAATATTAACAAATCTAAAGGTGAATCAGGTTCAAATTCGGATTCTGATGAGGATGATAAAGATAAAGTTAAAGATAAAGATAAAGTTAAATCTGATACAGAAGATAAAAATAATACTACTAAATAAAATTAAATTATATAATAAAAGCATGAAGAAAACTAAATTAAAAACTGATTATTTACAATCCTTCTCATTTATTGCCTTACTATCTTATTTCGATATTAATATCCCTAATGAAGCTGAACCAATTATGCATTTCTCCTTTGGTATATTAACATTAACACTAGTGGCGCTATCTTGTTTCACTAACGTTATTGGTTATTTAACCGCTATTCTATTATTCAAATATTATAACCTAGCTGATAAATATCCAAAATTACATAAATTCTTCTCTATTTTTGAAAAAACCTCTCTATTCTGGATTATCATGGAAGCTGTCCTAGGTTATATTTGTATTACCTTAATTATCATTTTCACTCTTTATGTGTTAGGTGAACCTTTATTTAAATAATTTTTAAATTTAAAACCCCTATTTATTCTTATCCTAATTAAACAAATGAAAGGGTTTTATTTAAATTATAAAACCCTTAGTTTAGATTATAATAAATATATTTCTAAAAAAAATCTTGATAATAGTTTAACCATATAGTAGAAATTTTATGGAAATCCCTAAAGGGTTCAGGTGTAATAAATCAATGAGCATATGATAATTCATATCAAGTCACTAGAATATAACATAATATAACCATATAGGCTGAAATATTAACAACCAGGAATTATTTTCTATATTTTCTATAAATGGTTCTAAGTTGATATTTATCTATAGATATCTTTTCAATGAGTTGATATTTTATTATAGAGATCTTCTCGTAGAGGGATAGTAGCCCTTGCGGAAATAGCAGTAAACAATCTGTAGATTTAAAAATAAATGAAATTAATTAAAGGTGTATTATATTCATTGGATAGTTTAGTCACTAAATTAATGTTTAAATTAGATCGTTTAGAACATAATCATAATTATTTAAAATTGAAATCTTATTATCATGCAATTATTAACATTTTTAGAGATACATATTTGTTTCATAAATATTTATTTAGCAATATTGGTTATTATATCAGCTTTATGTTTAAAATCTTTAAATTTAGTTTAATCTTAACTATTATTTATAGATTAGCTTTAATACTTAACATCTTCTTAGGGTTTGATATCATATTAGCTTATCATAAAATTGATAATGATATGTTAATGGATATTATATATAATTTTTATTCAAATATGATTATTATTAAGAATCAATGTTTACAATGGTTAATTGACAACTGAAACTCTTTAATAACTATTGATCACATTATATCTGAACCTATTATAGAATCTACCGTATCTCCAATTGAAGTTGAAACTGAATCTAGTTCAAATATTAAATCATTAAGAGCTGATTATAAAGATACAGTTATTTCTATTGAAAAAGAGTCTTCATTTTATCAGTCACCATATTTCTATATACCTGTAAGTTTAATAGCTATCACTATCATTGGGCTAGGTTGTGTTGGTTACTATTATTCATCTGATATTTCATCATTTTGGGATACTTATTTAAATGCTTATATGTTTGATATATATCCTCAAGCTCAAGAAAACTCCACTTCTATACAATCATCACCTTCACAAAATTCTGACTATTTTCAATCACCTGAAATACCTGTGATTGAAATAACTTCACCTGAAGGATCAACTGTAGCATTGCCTGAAACATCTCCATCATCAACACCTAGAGCTTTACAATTAGAATTAACCGAATATTATTATCATCAATATATTGATCCATTTGATCATAATTAAATTTATATCTTGAATAACTTTTCTTTTATAATGAATATTTATGATCATATAGTTATAAGTCAAAACCGTTATTAATCTTATTTAAAAATCCCTCCTTATTAATGTGTTGATCGTAAAATAATACTCCATTGATCGTAAAATAACAGTCCTTTGATTGTTGTTATGTGACAACTGTATAACACAAGTAATATATTATAATCAAAAGATAGTCGAACACGTAAAAGCACTTTGTCCTTAATCAGCACAGGATTTTTAATTAAAACCATAAAATATTACTTGAGCTATTTTATCACAAAAAAGTTGAGATCCGCATATCTATAATCTCTACCTCTCCCATAACCCCTTCATATTATTCTTGTCTTGTACTCCCAGATAAATTGTTTTATTTTTAGTATCTAACTCTAGATCGTTAATTTTATCCTTTAATCTTTGTGCATTAATTATTGCCTCTTCTAATGCTTTTCTTTTATCTCTTTCTAATTCTCTATTATTTACCTGTCTCGCAAGATAAGTACTAACTAAAGCACCTATATTGGCTGCCTGTTGTATAAAATTTTTAATCTCTTTATTTAAACCTGATGTTTTATACTCCATATGAATATTTTCTTCTTTGGATATCCAAATTTATATTAATAAAAATTAAAAATAATAGGAATAAAATTTTAATACTAGTAGTGAAAGTTAAAATTTTTATTAGTTCTGTAATAGCTAATAGAATTAAGAATATAACAAAAATGAAAGGCCTCATTAGTGCAAATAGTCCAGTAGCTTCTGCTAACCTCTTTAAGTAAAATTTTACTATAGTTAGCGTCTAACATATTAAAACTAGAGATTTAAATTAAATAATTTAGTATTCTATTATTAATAAACTGTTAATAGAAAAAATCTAATCTTTTTAATTAATTAATAGATTTTAAATATTTTCAAAATCATTAAATTTTATATTTAAGCAATTTTTATAATTTGATTTTCTTAAGAAAATAAAAATATAACTATGAATTTGGCTATAACTTTTGCACTGAAAAAAAAAAAATAATAATTTAAAACAAAATTTATAAAAAATAGTATAAATAGGGGTTAAAAGTTGAATTAGTTATAAATTTACTCATAAATAGTTATATATTACAAAAATAGATATAAGATTAATAAAACAGAGGGATATAAATATAAATTAGTTATAGTAATATATTTGTTTTTTGTTTGTTTTTTTACCTAAAAATATTATTTTATTAGCCACAAAAATTTTGAGTTGTTCCAAGTATCAATATCAAAATTATATTTAAATAATATATTTGTAATATTTTATATGAAATAATAAATTTAGTTAGTTTAGGGAATCTTTATTCTAATTTAAATGTATCAAATAATTAATTAGAATATAAATATTATTGACAATACACAAGAAAAAAAAACAAAAGCCACCAACTGTTATAATTTAGTAAAGCAAAAGGCCTTTTTTCAATTATTCTAGATTTTAATTTTCTTATTTGATATTACTTATTATTGAGGTTTTTTAGTTTGTTTGTTTATTTTTTAAATTTTGTTATTGATTCTTATTCACTCTTTTTTATTTGGTTCTAAATTTATTTCTATTGTAGCTTTATTATCCCCTTATTATTTTTCTTTATTTTTTTTTATAATATTTTTATCTGAGAAAATAAAAATTAAATTTGTTTCTTAACCCCTAATGTTCATGCCTAAATAATTTTATTCTTTTTTTTTTGTTTAATTGTACTTTATTTTTTGTGTTATCACAATATCTCTCTTTTTTATCAGAGGTTGTTTTGTGTTATCACAATATCTCTCTTTTTTATCAGAGGTTGTTTTGGTTAATGGCTCTTTCTAATATTTTTATTCTGATCTTCAATTATCAATGATTTTCTACTGAATTCTTTTTTTCTATCTTGTTCTACAATCATAGCTTTGTGGCTTGTGTATTATTCTGTCTTTTAGTTTATATTTTTCTTCTCTTGCTATTTGTCTTTTAAATTTTTGCTATATATTATATATAAGCTAGCTAATAGAAGAAAATGATTCTTTTTGTTTTTTGTTTTTTGTTTTTAGATGTTTAGTATAGAAGTTGACTATATGTATTCCATTTTAGTGTCCTTATCTTTTTTTCCTCTGAAATATAAACTACAAATAGATTAATAAAATTTAATAGAAAATAAAAATTTTACACAATAGAAAACTGAGAAAAATTACTGATCTTTTTTATTTTATAAAATAAAATTAAGAATATAGTAAAAGGAAACCCATCATTAATGCAAAAAGTCCAGTAGCTTCTGCCAATGCGAACCCTAAGATTGCATAATTGAAAAATTGTCCTTTTAGTTGTGGATTTCTAGCTGTAGCTAAGATTAAAGAACCGAATACTGTACCGATTCCTGCTCCTGCTCCAATTAGTCCTGAGCAAGCTAATCCTGCTCCTATGTATTTTGCTGCTGCTAACATATTTAAGTAATTTCTTACCATAGATAGCGTCTAACATATTAAAACTAATTTATTATTTATTTATTAAAAATGTTATTAATCACAATATAAATATATTATTTTTAATACTCTTTTATAAAAAAAGCATATAAATTTAATATCTAAATAGCTATTGTAGCTTAGCCATTTTATATTTTGTGTTCTTAATAAAGGTTGTGATATAAAAATAAAAAAAGATGATTAAAAAATAAAATACAAATAAAAGAGATAAGAAATATTGCCTTAAGCATATAAAATATGATAATAAAAATTAAAAAATAGTTGTCTAATTTTCAGTAAGAATTTAATTTTGGTTCTGATTGAACGTTTTTCAGTAGTTTTAAGACATGCAAATCGTTGTTACTGAAAAGTTTTATAATTTATATTAGAATAA